>JAQIWD010001656.1:0-11589 GCA_034694825.1 Anurida granaria | reverse complement strand
TGAAATTTTCGTGACGTGACAAGGGGGAGGGGTGGGGGTGACGGATCTCGTGACGCCGGCGTGACAAAGGGGGGGGGAGGGGGTCCAAAAACGGTCATTTTCAGCGTGACATCATTTATGGATGAAGCCTCAATGTCTAAAATGGAGTTTTTTTTTGATTTATTACAGCCCCAACATATGGCAAATGGAACCGACCAATCACTGATGTTCCAAGAATGGCTATTCAAATGTCACTTGCAGCTGAAGCCAACCTGGGGTTCGTGACAAATATGTATCGGTTGGAAATCTCAATTCCCGAACCAGAACTCCCTGAACAGAAGGACCCGGCATTTCGAGAGAAGATGGAACGATGGAAGAAGTACAAATTAGGTGCGGCTAAACAACAACCACATTTTACCCCGGTTGCAACGATTGTAGACCCCGATGTCTTACAATTGCTCAAGACCATCGTCCATTACGTAAACTAAGATACACCGTTGCTAACTCTGACTAGGACTGGATCATTGGCACCTCAGGATACATAAGTAATTATAATGTATATACACGGACATGCGTATATACGATTTGTAAAATATTGCTCTATCAATGAGGAATACAATATAAAATGAGCAAAGTTTGTTTGAGTTGTCCTTCCTTTGGATCCTTTTTGAATTTATGCCGAGCTGAGGAAACCTTCAAAAGACCGTTAAACCCTTTTCATTTTTATTTTTTAAACTTTCCTTCTATTTATGTTGCTTGAAATTATGAAATTCAGTTTGAGAGTTGGTCTTGGTTTGAGTTATCCCTTGACCACTTAGTTGGAACTTGTGAGACGTGAAGAAAGAGGAAGGGCCTAAAATGGTAGTCGATATTCCGCTTTTGGTAAGTTTACTGAATTCACTAACCGATGGATTTACTAATTCCACATGAACAATATTTGCCTAGTTAAATTAGCTAATTTGTTTCTCCCCAATTGAGGTGATTGAGGAGATCCTGAGTCAATTGGATTTTGAAGATGCACTCTCGGCTCGGGTTGTTTGCTGGGACTGGAACTTGGTGATTGTCGCTCAAATTTCGACCCGACTTCACGTTCTGCGTCTCGGTTCCCAGCGGAAGTTCAACAAGTTTATGGACACCTTCTCTCGCTCCCTTCGACCAATCCGCTTTTCCAAATTTGTTATTAATCTCCATGTTGTAACTGAGGGCGAGCTGGAAAGTTTCTCTCTGTTGTATTCAGACAAGATGGTCGAACTAGGTGCCGAGTTCCAGCTACCCAGCAACAATCTGTTCTCACCAAGCAGAGGGACTTACGACATGTGTACCTTGCGCACATTCCAAAATGCCGTCGTTGTCTTTGAAGAATCACTTCGGAAACTTCACATTATACTGAAAAACGCCCAGTCCCTTGAGGTGCTCTATACTAATCGACAAGGGATCAATACCCCAAAGGTAGAGGGAAACCTTCCAGAAGAATCTAGAGATATTCCCGTCCCTTTTCTTCCCAAGTTACTCATCCTTGAAATGCACATTTCCCCCTTATTCCCGCACTGGACTATGTCGCTCGCACGCCAAGCTCCAGCCCTCAAATATTTCAGCCGCATGAAGGAATATGGTCCAGATTTTGCACGAGAACTTCTTTCCCGAAGCGTCAAGGAATTACATGGTGATGAGCCTGGTTGGGTCCGCAACGACGAGTGGTACAAAGCAGCTGTGCGCTGTAGGCGGAGAGCTGCGGGTGTGAGAAGATCCAGAGAGCTATCCAACCGCATTTACACGATTACGAACGACACCAAGAACATGAAAAGTATCAACTTCCGTGCGCTCAAGCTGAAAATCTTGTCATGTTAGGATGTGGCTGGTGGGGTCCACATTTTTCCCCAACATGTACTCACGTCTTTCCTCGTGTCGAGCAGATTGTGACAAATTGCTGGGCTACCAATGATGGGGTTACTCTGATTCGAGCATCTTGTTTCCCAGCCCTAACGAAAGTGGTAATTTACCGTGTCTTTTATTGTGAAAAATTTGAGCATCCACTCCAAGACTACCCAACAGTAAAAGAATTATATTTAAGTGTTCTGCCGATTGATGAGAGTAGCCATGATCCTAGAAAGCCAGACACGTCTTGGAACGAGGTATTTCCCAATATTGAAGTCCTTGGCATGGAGTCACAAGATGGCTCAAACAGAATTAAATCATTACTACCTAAATTTATGCGTCTGCGAACCCTATATATCCAAAAGTACAGAGCTACCTCTGAAAGAGAGATCTATTGGCAATGGGAACGGGATTGGGATTGGGACTTGGATTTGATAACTGGTGGAAAATCAGAGGAACTCTCCCTCTCACGTAAGAAATGAAATTTGGATTTAAATTATGCACTAAATGCAACTAATTGTACTTAAACTTCATTTCACTAGGATTGGAGACCTTGGAGTATGCGGACTTTTACAGGACACAAGAGTTGTTGACATGTCTCCAGCGGAACTCGGAGAATGGGTTCTTGACGAATTTGAAATTCCTATTTTTTCAAAAAGACATCACGAATGAGGAAGAATTGAATCAAGTATGACAATTTAACTAAGGAAACTAAATTTATGATATTCTACCCTGGAATACTCTAATATTTTATTCCCATTTAACAGTTGCGAATGTTGGTGAACCCTCTCAAGGTCAGATACGAGGTCAAATGGTACGGGCGCAAGGAATATTCAAGGATTGACACCGAACGGTTGGAATCTCATGAGATCGAAATGTAAATCCAAAATATCCCATTCAATCATTCCTTTTTTATCAATTTATCACGTCAATTTATCAATTTATCAATTAGAATTAGAATTGAAAAATTAGAATTGAAAAATTAAGCATCAATCTAATGAACAGAATTTGAACTACTAGATTTTTTCGTTTTTAATTATTTGTTGGATTTCCAGCCCCTTATATTCCACTTTGAATTTTTACTCGTTTTTAATAAATTGGGGTAGCAGAGATTTTGCTCATGTACCACGGGAGTGGTGGTTTTGCATTGTAGCCTTTTGTATTGTAGATTTCCAATTGACAGTCCTTGTTCGAGGCCAACCATCCAACCTGGAGACATAGGAAATGAGGATGGATTGAGAAAAATATGCGCACGCGCAGTTAGGAGGAGCGTCATACTTCTCCGTAAGTGGTACGGGGCCAAGGGCCTGGCTTGCATGGAGGACACGGAGGGCATGACGGTGACCCAATTGTGACCTTGCCATCTTGTCGTACAATCCACTCTCCTGCTTGCGGGACTTCGAACTTTCGTTGATATGCGAGCCACTCCAGGGATTGGTAACTGGGTTTCCGGAGAACACGCCGAATGTCCGAGCGTACCCATTTCCTAGAAAAAACGAGAGAGTTGACATTGGGCGGAGGTCAAGACGCATGCGCAGTTGGATTTACGAATGGAGTTCCATGAATTCTCTCCAACGTTCTGCCCAGGCTCGACGTCCTTCAGTCTCCTTCCGGACTCGCCATTCCACATCGGCAGCATCCGCGAATCCCAAATAGTCACGGCCGGGCGGTGCTCCTCCCATTATTGTGCCTTCCAGAATTCAGTGTGGAAAATTCCGGAAGTGTTTCCGGAAGAGACGACACGCAGTTGAGTAATTCTTCCGAGATTATTGAAAACATAGCCGCGGGCGGGTTGTCAAGCTGACGAAAAAGTTTATAAGGAACAAAGAAACGTACCTACGCGCATGCGTCCAATGGAAGTCTTTGCATGCGTCATTTACGCGTATCCTTCCTGTTGTAATTAGTTGATAAATTGTTATTGTCTCAATTGGCATTAGAAAAACATGGAAGACTTGAATGAATATTTCTAGGAATTGATAGTAGTAGTACACCGTTGACGTTTTGACGGATCCTCCTCCTCTACCCCCACGCTACCCTTAGAGGTATACGAAAAAAGAAAATAAAAGACAAATGTGAAATGGCGTTGATATTTGGAGTCTCCCGCCTTTGCCACAATCTTCCAACAACTCCTTTTCCTAAATAAACGGAAATTAGCGGGATTGTTTGAAAAGTTTAAAATGGCTTCAAAAATTCTATAAAAACCTCTGGATTGAAATGGTAACAAGGCTCGGGTTTCCTTCTGACCAATGGTGACCTTGGGATTCGGCATAAATCCTCAGTGACATTAACGGCGTCGTAAGTAACGATACGCGGTGTTATCGTCGTTGCCTTGTGACCACACTGACATCTTCCATCAGTAACAACTAGGATGAGGTTCGTGTGCGGGATGTAGTGGACGTTGAAGTATCTGTAGGTCAAAGGTCAAAGGTAAAAGGCCACAAAATCGTTCCGTAACCTAACCTAACCTAACCTAACTATTCTAATATTTGTACTTACCCGTCACAGTTGTGTCCACACTTGTTGAGGATTGCATGATAGAAGAAACTGTGACTATTGTAGGAGGGGCCATAGGTGAAGAGGTCAAACTCCTTGTCACAGGGATTGAGTTTCGTCTTATTAATACTAAGGTAATCTTGGATTGGTGGATTCGAGTCTAAATCTTCTAAAACTGGAACGTTAAATTGAAATTTATAAATTAGAAACTGGCGGGGAAATTCAAACTTTTAAATCAGGTTACCTTCTGCTAAAATTAAATCCCAGTTGAATGCAACGTAGACGAGATGTGAAAAGAACCAAGAGAAGAACCACTTGAGGTGATAAAATGGCTGCAACAAAATTATGAAATTCAGTTTCATTGTTAACGTTTTGAAACTTTTGTTTTGTTTAGAAATTTCGAAAATTTACGGTAAGAAGAAAGTTGGCGGGGCTTGTGAGGGAGAGCGACTGCGGGCAGGCAGCCTGGAAGTCATGAACGCGCACGCGCTTGTAAACGTCCGCATTCACCAACATTTCCATCACCATTCCATCCACCTCCCCAAAGAATTTCCCTGCGGGTTCACCATGAATCCAAATGTATGAAATTTCAATTAAAAATTCCCGCCCGTATTTTCGTAATTCGTACCCGTATCTTCAGGTTTCCTGGTGGTGATGAGGATGTAGGCATTGTCATCCAGGACGTAGCAATCAAACTCACCACTTGTACAAGTCTTCTTACAATCTCGTCCTTCCATACACTAAAACGAAGAGGGGAAATTCAGAATTTGGCGCCAGCATTCCTGGAATTTCATAACCTCCCGCCACCACTCACCGTGCCCGTAATTTCGAGGAAGCTGTCCGACCACTTTTGATGATCGAATTGAATTCCAACCACCGCCACAGGGGCTTTCCTTCCATGCTTTGTAACAAAAACTGCGCGGGTCGCCGTGACCCTTGTCCCTGGTTTTGACCCCGAATTAATAGGGACTGAGTAGACAAAGGAATTGGGGTCAACTTCATAGCGATCCACTGCACGTTGATACCAGAGGGACTCGGTTGCAAGGGGATCCATTGGGCGCCCACTGGAATTCAAACAAAGTAAGGGTCATTGACCCCTTGACCCTCAAAGTTTTTTTTGGGGTCATCCTTACTTTTCCTGATGGCGGGAGAATTCAATCCAACGCGTGAGTCCACTGCGCGTGGCAATAAAGGCCATGAGGGCTCCATACATTTCAATGATTTTGCTACAGAAAGATAAGAAAGAGAATTAGGGAATGGATGGTCAGAATTAACCCGGGAGATCCAAAAATCCAAGTGCGGCGGCGTAAAATGGTGCGTGGGAGGAAATGACAAATTTTGGTGTGAATTCAGTGCTTTTTGTAAGAAAAACATATTAAGTGGTTGTGCATTTTCAGAGTCGTGACCTTTACCTGGGCATCAGTGCAAATAGCAAAGCAAGCGACCTTTGTGCATTAATTTCGCAAAAGTGAGAAAGAATGGGAAGGAAGATTAGGATTAATTCATTCAATCAAGTAAATTTCGTGCAAATCAGTTAAATTTGAATAATCCCGCGGTTTCACCCTCTGACTTCACTTACGATTCATTCTTGTTGAATTTCCATAATTTGGAAGAAGTAAAGACGTCCGTTACGTTTGCGTCAAAAATTAGTGATTGGACCAATTCCTTGTCACCTGCGACAGGCGGGAAAATGGCGTTAGTGCGCTACGTTTTGAATTTCAGGGGGGGGGGGGCAAACTCACATTCGTAAATGTCTTCCTCGAGATGTCGCTTGTTGGAATGTCGAACATTCTTGTTGATCCCCACTCCCGTGTTCCTCCACCTCCAATTTGAGGAACTGGTTTGAATTTCCCGGAGAAAGTGAATGAGGCGATCCTCATTGTTGGCAAAGGACTTATCACTCCGAATGTAGTCGCAGTAGTGCCAATTGGGGTTAATCGACCATTTCCGGGTGGCTTCGTTAGGGGGATCTAAATAGTGCGTGACGTCTATCCCCTCGTCCTTCCCAATCCGCATGACCTCCACCTCCCCTCGGAACCAATTGGATCGTTCCGGGACTGTGATTCCGAGCGTGTACGGTGTGTCATCAATCCCGTCAAATTCAAATGCTTGGTTACGAATCGTCACCCGTTTCTGTTTTGGGAAACCACAAATGTAAACGGCGCGAAAAATGAAACCAAATAGTTATTGCGCCGGCGCGGAAAAGTAAAACTTACAAAATCATCCTGTGGTACCCGGATTCGAAGATTTCGGAAACTTTTGTCCCTCATGACAATTTCATGCCGCATCTGCGGAGGAAGAATTCAAATTTATGCGCCAATTGAAGAATATTACGCTTGCGCATGCGCCTGACCTGTAGAAGCATGGAGTCATTGTTTCGAAAAGTCCCATTGCTGTCTACCAGTTCCATCTCGAGCAAATCCACGCTGTTGTAGTTTGGCTTCAAAATGTCGCCGTGCTAAAAAGTGGGCAAATGTGGATTAGTTTCAAATTTGCACACTTTGCACACTTTGAGGAACTTACAGCTGAGCGAATTGCAGGGCGCCAGTTCGGATGGAGCACAACGTGACCATTGTTGGTGACGATGAAGGCATAACCGTTGACTCCCAATTTGAATGGCATCGTGAGTCGCTTCAGTTCCCTCAGTGGGACGTCCGTCCCCACGACTCCGAGAAAGTTTGCAATCCGTTCCTGCGCAGGTCACAACGTGTTAAAATTTTGAATCTTGGCGCCACCCACCCGCACAAAAGCTACACGAAAGCTCAAGCACACAAAGTGGAATTACCTCAGGGGGCGCAGTACCATTCCTCTGAAAACGTACAGATAATGGAAATTAAAAACAGAAAAACTGGCAAACCAAAATGGCGCGCACATGGCGAGAACAATAGGCGGGAGTTTTTAATTTTGGAGGGAAATCCGACGTTCCTTACCTTCTTTCCATCTTCCGTGGTCGTTTTGTTCCTGAGGTCAAAAACAGGAAGGGAGACTGAGACGACAAATTCAAAGTCGTTGCTCATGGGGGCCGTTCGGTGTGGCGGAACCTGCCGAATAGACACGAACGAAACCGACTTAAATTTTGAGGCTGGAATTCTTGTAAAAGTGCGTGCACGGATGTTGTTAGTAGGTTAGCGAGTCGAAATTTTCAAAATTCCCACACTACAAAACTCAGACGGGAAGCGCATGCAAAGGAAACTGGCTACGGCGCATGCTCCGAAACGTTCAAAAAAGGAAAAAAGTGCTCACAGCAGACAAGTCGAGTTGAGAGAAGCCCAGAGAGCGATTTGATGGGAATGAATTGATGAGTCTAATTTTTTCGGAGCGCGTGCGCTGCTCGGATCCAATCTCTGCAGCCCAAGCCCAATCTGATTCCACTATCTCCTTCCCCGCGAAGATCCAAAAAAGAGCAAGGAAGCAAAAGGAAAAAAATGGAAGACCAAAATCAAACGCGGTTCAAGAGTTCAAGGAGGCAGGGTTTGAAAAACTGCTGGAAAATTCAAACTTTTCAAATCAACCCCAAACGTTTTCTATCAAAAGTTATCCAATTTCTACCTCTTCCGTCTCATTATCATCATCCACCAAACTACGTCTGATTAACCAAAAGGATCTAGTTGGACTCGTCACTTCCTAAACAAGTACAAAGGACTAAACAAAAAAGTCTATTTGCGCAGATTCTAAAATCAAAATGACAACTGGTGAGACTGTAGACAGGAGGAAGAGGAGGGAAGGTCAAGGGTCAAACTTACAACAAAGTTGGCATAGACGGGCGTCCAGGTCACATCATGTTTCCCATAGATGACCATGGGGCGGGACATGATGGGAAGATACTTGAGGACTTGCTCTTGAACTTCACCCAGGGTGGACACGTGGACAAAGTAACCTGGAAGGCGACATTTCAAGCTTTCAAATTTTGAAATTTCCCGCGTCTTTTACGAGGCGACTAACCTTGGTTGGTGCAGGCCATCCAGCGTACTTCCCTGAAATCCGTAACCTCTTTTCCAATGAGATAAGTGAAGATCCGGACAGGATGCATGGGGTTCTGGAGTGTTTTGAAAAGTTCTTCATAGTAGTACGGAGAGCCATCAGTGATGAGCATAATCGCTTGATTACATCCAGAACTGTCGGTATCGTTCAATTTCTACAAAAAATTCAAAAATTAAGTAAACATTTTAAAATTTAATTTAATTCAAAATGGCATTTGTTTTTTGACTTACGGAATGGAGTATCTCAAACGCTGTGCGAATGGCTGAAGCACTGTTTTCAAAAATAAAAACATCGTTTTTAAAAAGGTGCTAAGAGTTATAAAATTTAAAGTTCAAAAGAATGAAAGGTTGCAGAATTCCAAAATTCGAGAAAAAAAAAATTAAAATTTGAAAATGTTGAAACTCGAAAGCTGGAAAAAATGCAAAATCCCCCAAAATGCTGCAGAAAAACGTTTTAAAGAATCCTTACTGATCCGCCATGTGTTGCGTGCTATCTTGGTCTAAGGCCACTTTGAATTCTCGAATGTTCTCTAGGCTCGCCTGTCGTAAAACCACAAAATGGCTCCATTTTTTCCAGAACTGCGTGATTGAATAATTTGAATTCCAGCGGGACTTACCTCAACGAGCTTGTCATGAAAGCAAGGAACGATGGGCGTCGCATTCCCTGAGAAATTGTAGACGTTGACATAGTCGTTGTCCGTGAGAGTGTCGAGGATCGTGTAGACGACATGTCGTGCAATTTCCCTCCGCCGCCCTGTCATACTTCCACTTACATCCTGGAGGATGACAATGTTTTTGGGACTATTTGCCGCAGTTGTGTACCAAGGGCGCATGCGACTGTCAAAGAGATCCGTATTGCCCTCCTCTGAATTGTCTTTTTTCCAGGACATGGCTGGGTAGTGACGTAAGAATCCCGTGGTTGACCCAAAATATTGCCAGTGGAGTGTTGGATAATCCTTTAAATTTGACATGAAAATGTCATCCAGCTCCGACGACCAGTCAATCCCTTGCAGGACTTTTAAATCTGCAAACAAACACAACTAAATCCCCCATTCCGCGACCTCTGATTTCAGTCACCTCTCACCTTGTTCATAGATGGACGTCGGCACGTGCACCGTCGAAGTTGTAAAGTTTACCTCCGTTCCAAAGTGAGCCGAGTAGCGGAGTGGGAGGTTCGTGGGATATGCCCAGGGCTCATCCTCATCCTCATCTGGTTCCCGATTAATTCGTTTTGACGAGTAATAATTGTCGGGTCGGGGGTCAGGGTTCGGTCCCTTTGCATTGTAACTCAGCGCCCTCTGCTCCACGTCCACTTGCAATTTCTAGAAACGATTCACAAAACGCAAAGTTTTATGCAAAAACACAAAGTTTTACGCAAAAACTCAATGATTTATTATGCAAAACTGAAGGTTTATGCAAAACTCAAAGCTTTTTGCAACAAAGTTTAATGCGGAAACTCAAAGTTTTACGCAAAAGCTCAAAATTTTACACAAAAACTCAATGATTTATAAGCAAAACTGAAGGTTTATGCAAAACTCAAAGCTTTTTGCAACAAAGTTTAATGCGGAAACTCAAAGTTTTACGCAAAAGCTCAAAATTTTACACAAAAACTCAATGATTTATAAGCAAAACTGAAGGTTTATGCCAAACTCAAAGCTTTTTGCAACAAAGTTTTATGCAAAAACTCAAAGTTTTACGCAAAGCTCAAGGTTTTACGCAAAAGCTCAAAATTTTACACAAAAACTCAATGATTTATAAGCAAAACTGAAGGTTTATGCCAAACTCAAAGCTTTTTGCAACAAAGTTTTATGCAAAAACTCAAAGTTTTACGCAAAGCTCAAGGTTTTACGCAAAAGCTCAAAATTTTACGCAAAAACTCAATGATTTATTATGCCAAACTGAAGGTTTATGCAAAACTCAAAGCTTTTTGCAACAAAGTTTTATGCAGAAACTCAAAGTTTTACGCAAAAGCTCAAAATTTTACGCAAAAACTCAATGATTTATAAGCAAAACTGAAGGTTTATGCAAAACTCAAAGCTTTTTGCAACAAAGTTTTATGCAAATTTCTCTGCGCCACGCACCTTGACGCATTTGCATCACTCTGCAAAAATGGAGGCGGGAAAAGCGGGACTTACGTAAAGGGCAAGGACGCGTTCCTTGAAATGATCCTCGATATTTGATTTCATCAATTCCAAAATGTTTTGCAAACTGAGTCGACTCACGTCCGAGTCTCGACTCTGTTGAAATCTCTGCTCAAAAAATGTAAAAACTGTCATGATTTTCTTTTACCCAAGTCCCCTGACCCCAATGACCTCGGGCTAAACTCACCAAATGAACTTCATTGTACTTGGTCACGGAACGTGCAAATTCGGCAAGGGGTCCACCAAATTTGGAAGCCCAGTTATCCAGCCTGCAAAACGAGAAGAATGAAGGGGTGATTAAAAGAAAAGAATTGTGAATCACTTACTGTTGTCTCGAGATGCCCCGATCAGGGGGTGAGGGGTCAGAGGTCGAGAGTTGGATGAATAGTAGGAAGACAAGGACGTTGGGGGTGGGTGACATGGTTCAAGTGTTGGTTGGCGAGGGAGTTCCCATCCGCCTTCCTCTTTCCTTGTAACTAAATACAAAAGACTCTTGACGAATTCGCACTCCCCATGGCCCTCCGCCTAGAAAAACTTTTCGGATTCGGATCTTTCCCGTGAGGTCGTCGGTGGTGGCGGGTGCTGGAAGGAGATTTCTTTGCCCTTTCGGATCCGAGCAGCGCAAGTCTACGTTCCCAGGAGAGTAAAATCGATCCCATCTTCACCACCGTCGTCACCCACCTACTGAAAGGGTTCGTCCCGATATTATGTCATCATTCACCCGGGTGGGTCATATGTGCCCTTGATGACAGTTGATGACAGGGTTAGTGGGTGGCCTTTAGTCATTTCATTGATGACATAAGCAAGACAATTCTTGGAGTCAGAGATGCAGTCCGACGATATCCATCTTATCGAAAACTGGGATCACTGGCTGGCACCCTTGTTTACCGATGACTGTGGTCAATCTGATACCGTGTGTCAAATCTAAGCGTATAGACCTAAATTCTGTCAACCCCCGTAATGCTAAGTTTCGAACGAAATTCTCTCAAACCCCCACCCACCGAGGGTTCTTGTCGTTTTTACCCCATTCGGATTCAGCACTGACGCTCTGGGCTGAAATACGTGTGGGTTCCTTAACTCCCTCATTTTTCGTCAGTTTTTCTCAATTAACTCGGCAATTA
>JAQIWD010001655.1:0-11589 GCA_034694825.1 Anurida granaria | reverse complement strand
TGTAATTAAGTTAAGGTTACCTCGAGAGCCATTTCCGTTGGTGGGAAATTACAAATTTACAGTCCGTCGACCAATCCTGAGCTTTTTCCTGCCTATGGCTATCTCAACGTTTTTTCCTAATTTATTGCGTAGATCGTGGGATTGGCCATACGAGGATGTCAAGAACGTGTCAAGAAACGAATTCTTCTGGACTTGGCACTCTGACCAGCAGTAGACCTCATTCCACAACTATTTACACGCATTGATTATCCATTTCTTAGTCCCTTTTTTTTGCTGAGGTCAGGAAGTTTCGAGTCCAAAATATAGAAGGGAATGACACAAAAAGACAAAAGATAAAGTTTCAAAAGTTTGGATCCAGGAGGAGCATGATCCGTCCTTTCCGTTCTTTGTGGATCATGGTGATGGAGGATGCGAATTGACAACCTGCGCCCCTCATGAGACATTTTGAGAGTCAATGGAGTCCCATTCTGATCCTCAACAAAATAATGAGACGAAAGGAGGCACATTGAAAAAAATTTCCTTACCAAATCTAAATCCCAACTTTTCGAAGGATTTCAAAAAAAAGAGAAAGTAACAGAGGAGTGGGATTTTAGGATTTGTGCGCTTTGGAGAAAGGTGTAAGTTGTGTGTTTAGTGTGAGGTAAATTGAGGAAGTGATATGGAGGGCGGAATGAGAGATTATGAAAGGTTCGGACTTTCAATTTTGCACGTTTTCTCCTCACATACTTTCAGATGAGTTTCGTTCGTTCTTGCTTCTAAATTTGAGTTCGCAGGATTCAGAAGGGTTTTTCCCCCTTTTTCCCTTTTGTTTACGATCCTGTTTCATGATTGAAAATTGTCTAATTTACTTGATTTAGAATTAGTAAACCTAAAGAAGTTGTATTAGTGTTGGGGAGTTTGGAAATAGGTCAATGGAGAAATGTGGGAAATGTGATGACTTCTGTATAAGCAATTCTCCATTGGGTTGAATTTAATTTATCCGCCACAACCGCATTTTAACGCAAATACGCTTGGTGGGATTTTTAGTCACTTGAAGCAGGTTATTTTTAGCCTTATTCTGCGCCTTAGATAAAGTTTTCTATTCGGAATTTTGAAGGCAGTCAGGGGGACTAGAAAGAAAAAAGTGTAAGAGTATGGAACCGATTGACACACTTTCAATTCACGGGAATAAGGAAAATGAAAAATTGCTTTCTTTAGAAAAGTTTATTGATGGTTTTATTAGTTTCAGTAGAAATAGGAAAGCAAGTTGGAATTTTGTTTGAATGTTGTGATTGATTGTTTCTGGTCTTCTAATTCTAATGAGAGCTAAATCCATAACCAAAATCTTTTAACTCTGCCCATTTTCAATCGCTAAAATTACCCTTAAATCCCCATACTACGCTATTACCCCACTATAGCTCATAAACCATTCATGTTTAAACCCAATTTCCAAATTTAAAATCGTAGATCAAGTGCGCACAACCATAGTCCAAAGTCTCCATGAAATCTATAGTTGGGCAATTGTGAATAATTAGTAGTTTGATTCTCTCTAATTAGTATTTGAGTGGAATAGTGGGTAGTGAAATTAGGTCGGGTTGATACGTATTGTTCAACATGTTGCTCAGTTGTCAGAAAGTCTGTTGAAAATTTGCGCAACGGCCGTGAAACTCCGCACTTTTTCCTTTTTTATTTGGCTCTACTTAGCAGAAACTAATTTGAGGTTTTTGTATCTTGGTTCGTTCGTAAGCCTTCTTCTCCCATCTTGGTTTAATTTTGGTAGCGGGTGAGGAGGAAGAGACTGAGATCGAGATCTAATGGATGTCCATAAATATTCCTTCTCAAAATGGGCCAATAGGATCGTAGAAGGGAATTTGTGCTGAGTATCTATTCTCCATCATCGTGGTCTCGTCCTAACAGAGACAATGGAGAACTTCATCCCCCCTTCTCAAAATAACCAATCAGAGGCAACGGGGGACTTTGCTTGAGACAACCTATTAAAGGGGAGAATGGTACATATGTCTATTTTCTACAAGCGTATTCAATAGAATCTTGCAACTATACTCTGCGGGAATTAGGAAGGATAAAATCAAATCTCTGGGGTCAAATGGAGAGCAGGGAGAAAATGCCTAGCCACGTTGTGTAGTAGCCCATGGTTTCCATCGATGAATAAGAGTTTAAAACGAGAAAAAAAAGGTAAGGGTGCAGGGGAGTATTTGAACTAGTTCATACAGTAGTGGGCGCCATTAGTGGCGGAGGTGTGGGAAGTGATCCATTCCAACCAAACTACTTTCTACTTTTCATAAACTAAACTATGAAAATGAGATTGAGAATTCTGAAGCGTTTCCACTCTTGACTTCCAAGTGAATGAGGAAGTTTATATGGAAAGTTCTTCTAACCACAAATCACTCATCCACCTGACACAAGAGAAGGGGACTTAATCTAAAAGAGCCAAGAGAAAGCATAACACAATATGAACATTCTATTGTGCGACTGTATACGGCACGTACAATACCCTCTGGGGTACTTTCTCCATAGTTACTCCCTAATTTACTAACGGCTTCAGAGGCACATCAAAAAGTTTATTTTAAATGGAAAGGGAGGAGCAAAATTAGTAGACAATAATTTTAGTGTAATAAATAACGTTGGTGTTTATTCATAAAAACAAAACTTTGGGAAGGAGGGTGGTCCTGAAATCATCGAAAAAGTTTCGTTTGTCAAGGTTACTGGACTGGAAATAGATGGTAAACGTCCTTGGTTGGCTCTCTAGGGAGAGATAAGACACGTTCCTAATTGACGTTTAAGACCCATTGACCTTGCCTAGCCTCACGGCTTCCAATGAATTATTACTCTCGCTGCAATGTATCCAATGTGTTAACCTCCAACTTCGTTCTCCTCATTTCCAAGTGAACTTTACTACTAGTTCTCAGAAAAGAATTCCATGATTGCAAAAAAAAAATTAAAACATCAAAAAATTATGAGGAATTAATTCAAAATTTCAAAATGCTCAAACTTCCGCCAGGAAGAAGTTGATTGTTGACGGTTAATTGATAGTTACTGACAGAATTCAATTAATATTTAAATTTGACACCACTTTCGCAAAATGAAGTCTAGGCCTTATATATGTTTTTATCCTGTTTTAGTCTCTATATTATATATAATATTTTGTTGTTTGTTTTAAATACTAGTTATTTATAAAAAAAAAAAAAAATACTTTCATTTTCCATGAACCCTTTTTATCCATGTTGGGCGGAAATCGAAGAAAAGTCATGCTAATTTTTTTTCCTCCCCAGGCATTTAGGGGGCGTGCATTTAATACGTACACCTTTTTGGACGATTTTTTGACCCCCTCCCCCAATGATCCGCCTTCGGACTAATTGGTAGGACTCCCTCCCCCCAGGGTACGTACACATTGTATATTGCAAAAAAAAACATGGTGCCATAGAATTGACTATACAGAATTAAGGAAAATATACTCTCCTTCGGCTGCGACTGGGTGGAGCATAAATTTTTGGTGCAGATTTTTGACCTAGATGAACAGAAAAATTAACTAGTTATATTTGAACCGATTTTCAAAACTCATTCTAATTTCCGAAACCATTTCGGAATTTCGGAAAAATACCACTCCAAATGTGATAACCCTTGCAAAATTAGATAATATTTCGGCGGTTTCGTGAGTTGACCTTTAACTTCATAACACGTTTTTTCCCCAAATTTTTTTTATATTATTATTTATATATATATTTATATTATATATATAAAATATATATATTTATATTATATATATAATATATATATTTAATGCCAACCATTAAAGAACTGTATCGCTTTAATTCCGTGTTTGAGCTACATTCGTTGAATATTTTTATTGCCGTAATTAAATGCGAAAAGGCAAATCTAAAAAATGAATTTTATAAAATCCTCGTACCGGTAGTGGAATTGGCGATGAAAGTCATTTGCATTAATTCGAGAGTACAGAGGGTGGCCCATCGGTATTGAAACACTTTTCCAACAATTAAAAAATATCCCAACAATGAAAATCCAATATTCCATTTTAGCATTTATGTAGCGAAAGCGACTCTGTTTTTGAATAAAATGTTTTTGATTCTGGCTATAGGTGGGTTCAAAACTTGGCATCAAATTCAAAAGTGCCAAAGAAAGTATTTCCAAAGGAATTCTAAAAGTCAAATTGATAAATTATTTATAAAATTTGGCCAGTGGGTCACAAGTCAAAGGTCACTATTGCGCAACACGGTAGACAGTTATGACATAAAAGTTTGATTAGAACCAAATAGTATCTCGTGGCTTTAGAAAGTTATTTTAAACTTATAGAAACTGAATTCTCGACACTGGCCACTTTTTCAACTTTTATTTTTTTGTATTAATTAATCGGTGCAGTAGCCAACAATAAATCTCTTTCTAAATAATTCCATGGTCAATCATACGACCATGTCCCCTGCATACATTCCAATATTAATATCCAATTCAAATTTGCACGACTGTACGGGTGGACGTATGAAATTTAAAACATTGCACTGATTTTGCAAACATCCGGCCGACGAAAATTAATTTCAAGTGAGTAATCCATAGAAAGAGATTACGAATAATTTTAATCATATAAAATAGATGAATGCCTACTAAGTCTACCTATTTATGACATATAAATATTTTCGGCTTTGGATATTTAAAACACTTTATTTTTTGAAAATTTAGGAAAAATCATCTGAGATTTAGAAACTTTCAAAACGAGTGACTTTGGAATTTGATTGAAAATTTGTCATGAAAACGTTCAAATCCTAAAATTGCATATTGTGATAATTTACTATGAGGCATCCAGCACGCAAAGAAACGATCAAATATAATAATTAAAACTAGCAATAAATGCCCCGTTTGTTGCAAAAGTGTTTCAATATAGATGGGCAACCCTCTGTATTTGAAATACGCTTGTTTAAAATTCAAATGGCTAAACAGAAGGCCTGAGGTTGGCAACAATATGAGCTGTGTCTGACACGTACTTAAATGTACCCGTGTCATTGTTATTCTCTAAAATGCAGGTCATAATTTTTGGTCGGATTCTATTTTTCTTTCTGTACCTACAATTTTCGCTGAACCCCTCCCCCCTAAAACCTGTACGTATTAAATGCATGCCCCTAGATGGATAGGAAAGGAGGTTGAAGATAATTTGGTTCTTCTTTTGTTTTGGCAGGCAACCAGGGCCAGGAAACCTTGGCAGAAACCAAATGGTTTTGCGTTTTTGACAGACGGAAAACTGAAGAGGCTCGTTTCTAAAAGTAGAAAAGAGTGAAGGGAATAAAACCAAAAATTTTTTCTGAAGTGCCTTCAGTTTCTTCCATCATGACAGGAGTTTTTGGGTGAAAACTCTTCCAATTCACTTCCAAAAATCCCAGAGAGCCAAAAATGGAAGAAACAAAAGTGGAATGGCATCATAAACAAATTCCCTTAAATAAATTTATGGAAATGAAAAGAATGAAGTTTTTGCTAGGGGAATTATTCCCCGGGAATAAGGTTATGCAGCACAGTAAAGCGGTTTACGGGAGTTACTGCAATGGGCCCGATGTGGCCTGAGCGGTGCGGATGATGGCGCGCTAAACTATAGCCGTCATTTCCCCTCCTTCAACATACATACAAGGTTATGGGGATGGGATATTGCCGATTGGAAAATTAATAGAAAGAATTTATATTAATAGTTTATAGAGTTATTTGATTTTGATTGGTTGTGCAAAAAAACGAGGAGGACCATAATGGGTGTCATCTCAGTAGGTGGTGGATTTATTGCTTTTTAATCCCATTTTACTCTTCCCTTTATGAGATTCCATTTGGGAAGATGAGATTTCTCTTCGACTCGATCCTTTTGTTACGCGAATTCCTGATGAGATGGTCTTAACATTTTAATTCTCGGGAAGGAGAAAATATGAAACTCAGATTTCATCCCTTTGTCCGCAAACTTCTGCTCAAGACTTCAAAGGGACTCTAAGAGCAAAGAAGCTCCCATTCCAGCGTCTTAAACTTTCCTCTGATCATCCTCACGCGCTACCTCTTTGAAAGGAAATTGAGAAAGAGCAGACAATGAAACTGGGAGATGTAAGGAAGAGGAAAATTATAAATTAACGCCATCATTTCAATTTTTACATTTCACTCGTTGCTTTTCTTTTCGTAATTTAACTTTTTACGGCGTTTACTTAGAACTACTATGGGAAAAACGACAAGACACAGAGACGGGGTCACCGGTCAGCACTAAGTTGGCATTTTCCTGTGAAATTTTGATTAGAGTGCGGTGACACATGTGTTTGATCCGAGGATTGGTAGAGGATAAACCGAACTGTTACACCAGAATCATTTGATTCGACGGTGGTTGGATTTGGTTGTATTCCTTTATTCGGTGTCTCCATGTGTTCATTTCTGCTCCTTTCTACATTTTGCATGAAATTGGAAAAAGTAATCTCGGGGATTCTACTCTCATTTCCTCCAACATGGAAAAGTTCTCTCTTTTTTACAGTTGGAGACTTTGTAAAGTTTTACTTTGAATTTTCCTATTAGGTTCACCCGTGGGTTGGGTGCCGGATCGATTTAGTGGTAACTGGAGCTGTATAAGGGCGGAATGGAACAAAATATTCCCGTTCTTTCTCTCCAACTTGGAGCTATTCTCCATGTCTGTTTCCATGTTGGACAAACTTTTTTTTCAAATCAGAGTAAGGCATTATATGCGTATTATATATTATCATTTAGAACCAGGAGACAAAAATAGGGAAAGTAAAAAAGAATGGTGATGGGGTTATGACAAAAAAATTCGATGCTCCCTCTGCTAAAATCTCCAGACCATTCCGTATCAAGGGAGAAGTCGTCAGACAAGACTTATTCCTAATCCTCGAATTCAAATGAATTCAGTGAGAAAGTATCAGGAGTGGAGAAGGTAAAAGCTTCAGAATAAAAAGGAACCAACTAAAAGTGGAATTGTTAAAGAATGGGGATATAGGACGTGGGGTTGTTACGTATTTACTGAATTTGTTGAATTCTGCCATTCTGTTGGTCCATTCCCGAGGGATAGTGAGACGGTGGGTTAGATCTTAACAACCCTCATAAACTCAGTCAAAAAGTCCAATTAAGAGTACAAGAGTGGCTTTATGCCTCAATTTAAAAGGGAGTCTTCAATTCCAATCAATTCCAATCGTTTGTCATCCCTCCTCCAACTCTCTGCGCTCTTCCTCCCGGGTATCATATATAAAAAATATAAAAAACTACTCCGCCCTGCTTTCTCGGTCCAGTCACATAAACCAGAACAGTATGGACTTGGAGTGGAATGGACAAGCGGAAACACGGGAATAAAAAATAGTAAAATATACCTTAGAACTTACTCAAAACGAAAGGCTGGGGAGGCGGATATTCAAATAAGACAGAACCATTTCTGCCTCGTCTGCATTGTTTTGTGGTAAAACATTTTTTTCAGTTAAGGAAATGGAAGGATTCATGGATGATTGATCAATACACCTGGTTGGATTCTAATCTCACCAGAATGGAATTTTTTCGTTTCATTCATGATTTCCCACTTTTTGAAAGCTTTCTTTTATTAGCAACGTCAGATGAATTTAGTTCGAGGAAAAAGTAAAGTCAGGATAGAATGTTTCATTTCATTTTCTCTTTTTTTTGAGTAGTATAAAGAGTGAATGAAAGGAATACAGAGAAGACTTTTGTTACGGTTGGTTTACTCGATTGACACATTTCATGGTTCCAGATTTCAATTATCATTTTAGTGGGAAAGAAAAGGACAACATCAAGGAGGAGGAAGGAACCCAATGGGTTAAATGGTTTAATTGGGTTAATTCGTTAACGCACTCTTCCCAATTTCATCAAAACAAAAATTCCACACTACGTTAACCAATTCACACTTCTGTCTTTTAAAAAAAATAAGAACTTGCGGTCCAACTTTAAAAAGGAAGTAATAGAGTGAATAAAAACAGTGTTAAATGTTAAACCGTTTTCTCATGAGACGAAATGGAGGAGGGTGTGCCTTTCGTAAATATTTGAATGCAAATCTGGTCTAGCGAAAGTCCATCTCAGTTTATAATAGTAAAAGAGTGTGTTATTTTGTACACTGCGATATCTGTTTTGATTGTTTGGTACAAGTAAGGGAGGGAGGGAGTTAAATCTTTTAATTAATTCAAAAGAGACGCCTTTAAGCTGACGTGAATATGGGGAACCTGGAAAATTAACTTTCTCTTCTTCTATCCACAGCTTCCCCCTAAAGCTCATAGAATTCTTCCCTGCCCAATTTCCTTGACTTTTTCCCAGTAAAGAGAAAGTTATGGTAAATTGAAAAAGGCCGACGGCAACTCCACTAAAAGTAAAGTCATTCATTCCCATATTATTCCTAACTTCCCAACTCTTCAATATTCTCAAAAATCTCTGCTTGGTCGCTTCGGTTAGTAAAAACAAAGGATGATTCGTTTATGTTCTTGAAATTTCCCACTCTGGAATTGGAGATTTTGCGACTTTAGTCTTCCGTTGCCCCTGGCAATGTCTCCTCTATGCTACGCCTACGACTCTCGCGGGGAAAATATTTTTGCTTTTATTCTTCTCCATAATAATTTTTGATTCTGATTGGAACATGGAAAAGAGACAAGCGTCGGAGTATAAACAAATTTTCAAAGGAGGGCAACGACCCTTTTAATCCATGAAATATTTGTAGTGATTTTGTGCCTAACTATTTTCTTGCAGTAATTCATTAAAAGAAAACAAGGGGAGGTGTGAATTGAATTGAGTCGTCGAGACAAAGGGAAAGTTACTTTTCTCCTTCCTTCTCTTTGGGATAAACTTTAGTTAGGTTAGTCGATCCATGTCACCTTCCAACACCTTTTCTCCTGCATCAACCATCTCATCAGTCATAAAGTGTGACATGTCCAATGAGAAAAGTAACTTAACATCTGAACTTATTTGAGACAATGGAGTTCAGTTTAGGACTAGGAGTGTTAACTTTTGTCTATTTGTTAAATAATTTAATACGCCATATTGTCCCCTTTTATAAATTAAAAAGTAAACCCTCCAACTTTCTCTTGGGTTTCTAGAGTTTCCATTTTCCTATCTTGATCTTTCCAAGAGAAGTCCCAGAGGTGAGAACTTGTGTCTCTAATTTAGCCAATGTACACATGTATTATGTTCTTGCTCCTCTTTTCCCTTTTCTTGTCAAATTTAACTGAGAGGGACTGACTTCAATGAAAGTGGGGGGTCTCCTGCGCATTCTTTTCAACAATATATTTAATCCACTTTTCAAAAAATATCTGAAATTTTTTTTCCTAATCTCAAAATATATGTCCGAATAATTTTTTTTTTTACCTTCTTAAACATTTCATATTTTTTAACTTTAATTTTGACTTCCTTTTAACGTACTTTTTTTTTTCGTTAGATCACTCAATTTCAAAATGACAGGCTGGGAATTTTTTGTTGTTCTTGATTCACCACCGTGAATGAAAGCACCTTTGGAACTTAAAGCTAAACAACGGAGGAAGTGAATTTTATTTTTATTTTTTAAGCGAAAAGGGAGATCGATCTTCTGTTTTTATAAAGAAAGAAAACTCTTGTCATCATTCTCCATTTTCTATTTTTTTTCTCTAAAATTTTTTCCTCACTTTAAGGGAATTCACTTTCAGCCTTGAAGGAGGAAAAGAACAAGTCCGGGAATTTTTGTTTTATTTTCCTTGGCAAAGTAGGTTCTGATAATGTCTATTTTCATTTTATCGTCTTCTATGGAAAGTGAAGTCTGGCGGACGTTTTTTTTTGGAAAACTTAGCTCCATCACGTCACAAAATCTTTTCACACTCTCCTTCCTAAATTCAACAAAGTCACTTCCAACGTGCCAGAAAATATAAAGTCAAAAAAGGAATTTAAAAACCGCTATTTCACAATCACACCCCAGAGTCCATCCTCCCTCTTTGTCTGTAATACAAGGCGTTCAAACAAGTAACTAAACGGCTCACATGCATTAACCCTCAAAAACACAAAAAACCGCAGCTTTTTTGTGGGAACGCATTGTACATGTGACACGAGTTATGCGCCCTAATATCCACTCAAAAGATCAGTTGGGCCTTGCTGAACGCGTGCTGCATGCACAACCTCAAAAGTCAACAACTCCAGCCCAACTAAGGTCAATGACCTTTTCTGCCGAACAAAACAAGTGACTACTATTAAATCTAATCGAAACTTGAAATGTTAAAGTTTATGAGCCCTCTTGAGTAGAAGGAATCTCAAGCTTACCGGGGAAGATGAATTTAGGTTACTTGAGTATAAATATAAAAAGAATGGAGTGGGAGTGGGGATATTGAGGATGCGGTATGCAGAAAACTGTGGCATAAAGGCCTTCAAAAAAGACTCGTGCATGCCCGAATCATGAAACAGGGAGATAACATCCCATTTTTGACTTCTTTTTTTCTCACTCTCGTTGCCCATTTCTGGTGTCTCCAGAGATCCATTCATTCCGGAAGGATTTAGTTAAATGAGCTTCCGCTTCTCGCACTTACGTCATCGACTGTCCTCATTCATATCATGGCATCCCCTGTCAAGGTTGTTTCAAACACAAAATATCAAACAAACCTTCCTTCCGCTTATTCCGACGGAGGACTTTGCTGTTCTTTTTATTTCCGTTGGAGTGTCATCTTTCCGGCCGTTTTATCCCACTGCGTTATTCGTTGGTTTGCGCGGGTGAAGTGGTTCCCTTGTCCTTATCCATTCCGATAATGAAATGAGTTAGAGACTGTCAACTTTCGCGGTTTCCTTTTGTTTCATTCGTACTGGGGTTGGAAATGGTCCTTAATTAATTGGAATGATTCTGATTATGGCGGAGAGGCACGTGGTGTCATGGCCCTCTATTTTGACTTTTCCCTCTCCGCTCATTCTCTCTCACCCACTCACTTTACCCTTTGGTTCGGTTTCTACTTTGCCATTCTGTGGTTCCAAGATTTATGTCCATTTGGTGGAATGGATCAACTTGCCAGTGGGTGTGCTGAACCAATCCCATGTACCATTTAGCTAACTCAGGAAGAGAGGAAGCAGGCGGAGGCTGAAAATTAAAATCGGGAAATTTAATTTATCTTCTACTGCTTAGTCGTTATCCACTTCCGATTCAACCCAAAAAGCTCAATTAAATGAAGAGATTATATAGGAAACGCCTTCCTAGTTAACTCCTACGTTAACTCACGAGCGACATCCTTCCACTGTATCCTACTACAACACCGCCACCACCACCGCCAGAGAAATCGCTGATGGTTCATGAAAATGACGGGGGCGAAAATTCAAATACACTTTCTCATTGTTCAGAACCTTCAGATCCGAAATCCTTTTTCACTTCATCAAATTAAATTATTCTGAAAGTTTTTTTTGTCCTCTTCACTTCCTCCTTTTGACAGATTTGATTAAAAAATGTAGGTGATGATGGCGTTGGCGTGATGTAAATGCCACGCTGTTGAGTCTAGGGTCATGGGGGGTAACTGTGATAGTGGGGTAATTGTGATACCCTTAAAATACACGATGAAGGAGACGAGATTGACAAATGTGGTTGCTGGCACACTTGTCACCAAATCGGCCTTCTACAGGGATAAGGTATTT
>JAQIWD010001654.1:0-11590 GCA_034694825.1 Anurida granaria | reverse complement strand
CCCTGGTGCCCTAGTTGCCCTACTGCCCTATTTCAGATAATCTGCCCTGTTGCCCTGCCCTGGAAATTGCCCTACTACAACCAGGGCAAAGGGGCAGCAGGGCCCTAGTAGGGCTTCGGGCACCAGGGCAATTTGCCCACGTATGAATAGAGCCACAGTGATAATAAATATCGCAGTCACTCGTCGTACCCATCTCGGAGACCGGTGGAAGAGGTCAATCACGATTCTGTTTCGTAGTCTTGACATGGTGGGAGTTAAAACTTAACTGAATGAGTTAGAACTATGTAATTGCTTACCTTCTGCCCGATCGGCCGTCGTTCGTATTCTTTGATATATATGATAACAAAGCACATTAGAACGACGAGACCGATAACCCAAAGCAAAGGTTGTCCCATACATTTTGTCAGGGCGATGGGGTTTCTGGTCTCTCCATTAATTATAAGTTATTGGCTTGGGATAGTCAGTTTCTCTCTCAATGAAAATGAACTTAACTCCTCGCCCTTGCCTTGTCTTGTTAGGAAGCCCAAACAGAGAAAGAGTGGAGAGTCCTTGTCCGACCAAGGAAGGGGACTGTCGTGACCTCGTATGGCCATGGCCAATCAATGGCTAAAGTTCTCTATCTGGAAAAGGCTCAATTCAATTCTGGGGTGCGGGTGGCACTGGAAGGACCCTTGGTTGGTTTTACTTTACCTTGCGCTGCGCTGCGCTGCGCCGCCGCCGCCTGAGGCGGAGTTTAGTTGATTTGATTCCCTTCTTTCTCCTTCTTGATTATCTAATTAAATCAGATTCAATGATTGATTCATAATTAATCATTGGGTTCTTACTGTCTTCCCTCCCCATCCCCTTCTTTATTCTCTGTCGTCAGTGTCAGTAGGGATGTCAGGGTCAGGGTCCTCAGAAGTCATCTTCTGCCCTCCATTCGAAGTTCTTGTCTCTCGATACCCAGGTGTCAAGGCCATCAATCGGGAATGCAATCGGATCTACCCGGATCAACTCAACCCCCTCCAAATACAATCACTCGTCAAGAGTTGGTAAGAATCGAATACACCCACCCTTCCCAGTAGTCAGTATCAGTTAGGTGGGTCTAGTAACCTTGATCTTACTTACCTAATAGATATAAACTTTAACTAAATCGATAAGGTATAGAACCATGAAATTACTCTTGAGAATCTCCTTAGGCGCGGTGGTCCGGATCCTCTGGATTACATCAGTATGTTCAGTCATCCAGGAGGTCATTCACCATGTGTCCCATCACATTGGCACTATGTCAGGTAAACCCAACCAAACCCATCATTGGATTTTTTTATATTTTATATTAATTGAATTAATTACTTCTCTCATTCCAGTTATGGTCTTTCAGACTTGCATTGTGATGGGCGACTCTTCATCCCTCATATGTTTGGACCAGACAAATCAGGATTTGGATTTGAACTCACGTTTAGACTCAAAAAGGGAGCTGGGGAGTCAACCCCGCCTGTCTGGCCTGCTAAATTAATGCAGTGCTTGGCTCGCTATGTTTACAACTACGGTAAAGTAATCCTCTGGATAAAAATACTTCCAATTCAGTATAGTGAAATCAATTGAGTTTAATTTTTTCATTCATTCAGGACATCCCTTGCTCCCTGGAGATCACATTTCTTGGCATCAAAGTCTCAATCTGGATGATCCCAACTCAAACACAGAACTCCGCGTAAGTCAAGCGTCCTTGTCCAATTGATTACTCTTTTTTCTTTTTTTTTAAACAATTATGCATTTTTGCCCAATTCCTAAATAGCAAATTCTGCTGGCCGTGGATCCTGAACTCCAGAGAGTGGTGACCACAGCAGGGAATGTTGACTTTGTCCAAATTGTGCCTGTGACAACGGAGGAGCTCCTGGCCGGCCAGAAATGGAGTGTCAACGCCTTCCTCGAACTCATGAGACAGGCACCAGAGTGAGTTTAGTGAAATTAATTGGCTTAAGATACGCTCATTAATTGATCCATTCTGTTTCTTGTCTTATATTGATTCATTTCATTTGTTTTAGATGTGGTGGGAGTTATCTTGTGACGGAGATGAGTCGCATCCATTCTCTCTTTCAGTTGAAACCTGAACTGGAGCAAGATCTCTTTACTGGAATTGCACAGGATGGGTCAGACCTGAGCGGGGTCAACGCACTCGTTTGCTCCTGGACACCGGACGGATGGAAGTTCTACGATGAGACAAACGTTCATTACCTCAAGTGAGTCACCCTCTCTCTTTAGTTTTTAATTAATGAGTGCATAATTAATTAAATCATGCCATATCCCATTTCTTAGGCCTGAGTACCAGAATCTTTATTTCCAGCAGAAAGGACATGATCCCCCACCCAATTCTCCTCTCTTAGTAGACGACTACCGATCTCCTCCTTCCGTCGAATCTCTAAGCTCAAATGGGTCCCACTCGTACGACTCTGGAGGTCAAAGTTCAGATGAGGCTGAGCCACCGCCGAGTTATGGTGACGAAGCGGATCTCACTGTTTCTTTTAGTGCCATGTGCCGAACGGTTCCTCCGGTCCAAGCCCATCCACCGACAGAGCGTCAGTGTGAGCCTCCCTACATTCCTCCGTCCATGACCTCCTTTCCGTCCTGCGTCTTTGCACCGAGTGTCACTTACTATGACCTCATGCACGTCACCATCAATCTGGAAGCGGGTTTTTGTTTTCCACTTGCACTCACGTAAGGTCTAAATCTAAAAACTAGAGCAATGTTTCACTGTCATCAATTTTAATTGTGACTTGATCATTGGTTTCCAGGGGTCGGCTTCGTCACGGGAGGCACTTTACGTTCAAAGGGATCAATTCCTCAAGTGCCATAACGATGGTATCCCCGCAAGTCCAAGGTTCCTTTGTGAGTGAAGAGAAGCGATTTGGGTCGTTTGGTGCTTGGCTTCAGATCTTTATGCCTGATTCCTTAGTGGATGCGATGGTTGTGGACTTTGATCGTCTCCTTAGCACTCCCAACGTAAGTGACGTCAATCAGGTCATCATCCTAACACTTTTCATTAAATTCTAAGAAGATGTTAATCTACTTTCCATTTTCCTTAGATGGGATATCCAAAAACTTTTGTTTGGCCTCAATGGGGTTTTGGGCTCACCCTTGTTCTCTAGAACGTCCTCTCCCCCTACTACCTAAGTATTCTTCCATGACTTCTGGATGGAATCGTGACCTTGTTGAACCATCAATCCATTTTTATACTTTTTATGCTGGGGTTAATTTTTTAATTAATTTTGACCTTGTGAATTGTGTTAATTTGACTTGGGGCTACTGCTACTGCTACCGTTTAAGTTTTATAATTTTGACACGTTGTAAATAAGATTAGGCACTACCCCTTCTAGTTCCTCAACACCCGAGAGTTCACTGCCCAGTTAAATACTTTGTAGTTGTACCAACTCCTCATCAACTGTTCTCATTTCGGTAGGAACATTGAATTTTTAATCATATCCAAGGCGAAGTTCAAGCGATTAAGAGATAGAGCTCAATTTCACAGTGGCCTTACTTTGTATCCGAATTGTGATTTAGGAGAGAGGAGTAGAGGGGTCGGATGAACTGTTGACCTCCACAGTATTTAAATAATCAAATGTACTGAACTGAACTTTCCTTCCAATAAAGTAAGCTCGAGAAATAGACGAGGAGGAATTTAATTCCAATGAACATATTGTGATGATTAATCAATTAATTGAGGATAATTATTAATTATGTAACGACCTCTGTTCCCATTGATTTAGTCTCACTGGGGAATTGTGGAGCCAAAGGGATTTAGTAGGCGGGTTGCCCCACCGGAGGAATCCCACGCTTTGGAATGTACGCAGTCTCCCTTGGGACCATCCTGAAAGTAATTAAATGTAAATGTAAGTAATTTAATAATTAAGAAATCTTATTTAATGAATTAATTAATTAAGTTAACCGTACGTAATGCAGTCGATGATGGGGCAGACAGAGGCACAGAGTGTGCAGCCCGTGCAATCTTCCGTCACATGAGCCAAATGGGTATTGGGGTCAAAGGTAATGGCCTGATATCCCGAGTCATTGCATGTCATGTAGCATTTACCACAGTTGATGCACATTTCCTACAAACGATACAACCATAAACGTACATTTCATCTCCTGCTATAGGGGTCAAGGGTCAAGGGTCAACCTTACTTCGTCAATGAGTGCGACCACTTGTTCCGTATTGCTCAGTTGTCCATAAGCCCCAATGTTCGGAACTGTTTTTCCAATGATATCCTGCACAGATGGAACGCCGTTAGGAGTGGAAGATAGGGGGAGAGGGGCGTTCATCTGTTCCTCCAGCATCTCCAGCGTCACTTTCTTCTTCTCTGCTGCAATGAGGGATTCCCTCTCCTTCTTGTACTGCCCAAATGGTGGCAAATGCTGGAAACAATGCAAAATGACTCCAGTTACATCCATTGTTTAATTAAGTAACATTGCTCAATTTAATTAATTAATCCCCGTTACCTTTCCAATGATTGACTCCACTCCAATGACCTTGCCCTTTTGGTGCCTTGGGGTAGGTGGGGAGAGACCATCCCACCCTTGGAGTCCCATCCCCTCAAAGTAGAGAAGAGCCTTCAACCCTGTAATGTAGTCATCCACAACGGTAAAGTCCTGATTCTGGATGGCACTACAAATCTACACAAAATGAAATCAATTGATGGACTTGATTAATTTAATCCATGATTAGTGATGATTGATGATGAGTTTACTTGAAGAACCGTAGCCCCACACTTGAGGAATTGAATTGAAGATTCTGCAGAGTCAATCCCACCCGTGGCCAAAATGGGGAAACCAGGCAGAGCTCTTGCAATGGCAGAAACAGCGCGGAGGGCAACTGGACGAATGGCATTCCCAGAAACACCGCCGTATGTCGTCCGCTTGTCCAGCCCCACCCCAGGCCAAGGGTCCCCATTCCCTTTGAGGCCCATGAGGCCAGACAGAGTATTCGTAGCAGTCACGCCATCTGCCTTTCCTGAAAAAGAGACAGAACGGAACAAAAAACTCAAGTAGGGTTTTAGAGTGACCTGTGCTGGAGGAATGTTGACTCACCTTCATAGGCAGCAGTTGCAATGTCCACAATGTTGGTCACATTTGGGGTCAATTTGGCAAAGAAAGGGATCTTGACGGCCGCCCGAACCCAGAGGCAAATATTCCGAACCAAGTTAGCATCCTGAACAAAAGTAAATCCATAATTAATTAAATGGATTAAATTCAGGATAGTTTACTAGACGCTCACTTGGCCACAGGCGAGACCCATCCCCCTCTCACCCATTCCTGTAAAATATTAAACAGTTGATTTTTATTACCATTGACCAGTGGCCCCTCCTTATCAATGGCTGGAGGAACTGGACTATTTTACAACTGGAGTCGACCATGTCTTACCATGAGGACATGAGAGGTTGAGTTCCAGGGCATCCGCCCCTGCCTTCTCGGCCATTGTGGCAAGTTCCGTCCACTCTTCACAATTGAATGAACACATGATACTCGCAATTAGAATCTGGAAAGGGAGACAACACATGATGAAGGAATTAAAAGGTCAAAGGTCAAGTGGGAATTGGTGGGAGTACCCTGTCGGGGAAGTCTCTCTTGAGCTCCGTCACACTCTGGCACCAGTAGGCTGCCGTCTTTTCTGAAATCAATTCAATGTTCAAGAAAGCCCCTTGGCCAGGACCAAAACTATGTGCTCCCGTTCCACGGATGATCCTTGGGGACACGTTCGTCACAATGTCCTGAAAGGGAAAGGTTCAAAATGGTAAAGGTCACGGCACCCCATGTCCAATTGAAGAAGCCTAAGTTACCTTGTCCAGTGAGAATGTTTTCGTGACTGCAAATCCCCATCCTGCCTCAAATGATCTCCGAATCATGGGACTGGAAGTACAGGGCGTGGCACTTGCCAATCCGAATGGATTGAGGAACTTCATTCCGCAGAGTTCGACGGAAATGTCCACTTCATCAATGGGAGTGTAGAACTTGGGGAGTTGTGGGACCTTGCTCACTTGGTTCCCATGAGTGGCCTGGATGTACTTGTGGATGTGCCAGGCAGCAGTTTTCCCATCGTTGACAGCTTCGACGGTGGTCTCTGCCACTCCTGCAATGTCGCCACCACAAAAGACTCCGCCCTCACTCGTCTCCATCGTCTTGACATTCACTTCTGGGTTCCCATACTTGTTAAACTTGAGTGGAGAGAGAGCCTCCTTGACTGGAGTCAATTCAATTCCCCATGATTACTTTAATTAATTAGTTTCACTAATTGTTAATTGCATTCAATTCTTTACCATCCTCATCAAAGAGTCCTGATCCGAATGCAGAGATGATGAAATTTGCTTTGAGTCGCATAGTCTGCTCAAAATCCTCCACAAAGTCCCCTTCCGCATTTACTTCCGTCCGATAGAAAGTGATCCCAGAGACACGCCCACCATCCAGGTGAACCTGGTGGGGACCCAAGAATGGGAGGAACTCACACTTTTCCTCCCTCGCCAACTCCATCTACACCACACTCCAATTAATTCATAATTCAAATAAATCTAAATTAAGTTAATTGTAATTGACCTCTTCAGGGACTGCCCGGATGTTAGTGAATCCCCTTCGGAAGACGACGTAGACCCTTGAGGCTCCGCAGCGGAGTGCGGACGTGGCACAGTCAAAGGCAGTGTCCCCAGCACCCAATACAATCACATTCCCAGAGAGCTTGGGCAAAGACTTTCCAGAGCAATTGCACATCCCTACATTCACATCAATCCAAAATTAACTAAGAATTGTGATTAAATGGGAATGGAAAGGAGAAGCCCACCTGGTTTGCTTCCAAGGGATACTTTTGGAAGAAAGTCCTTGGAAGTGTAGAATCCCTGTGCCTCCGTCAGGTCCTCAAATGGATGGACACGCTTCGCGTTGGGGAGACCAAATCCAAGGAAAATGGCACCATACCCCTCATCACGCAATTTCTACGTAAGGAATCAAAGCGAAACTGACCTTAAGGATCCAATAAAAAATAGAAAGGGATGAATGGAAAGTGACCTTGATGGTAATGTCCTTTGTCCCAAGTGACCTCTCATTCTCCACCACCACGCCCAAGTCCTTCATCAGTTGTATCTCGTAGTGAACCACTTGGATGGGGAGACGATACTGGGGGATCTCTGAAGAACTTAGCCCACCAATGTACTTTTCCTTTTCAAAAATCTTGAGGTTCCGGTAACCAAGTCGAGCGAGGAACGTTGCACAAGAGACGGATGCTGGTCCACATCCAATCAGAGCCACCGGCGTATCATAGCTTGGACCCTCAGCACGAATGTGCGGAGGACGGACTTGTGGAATCCTCATTTGCATAAAAATCTACAAATTTAAAGAGTCATTTTACACCTTAATTCACTTCAATTATTCAGTCCAAGGTCAAATGTGAGCGGGGATTTACGTCCGTGGCAAAGTGTTGAAGTCCTCCAATGTTGATTGGTCCTTCCTCGGATGCGTAGAGATTACAGGAGCCGACGCAGAGGTCACTCGTTGGGCATACCATACCGCAAGTAAGCCCCAGCGGATTATCAGAGAAGATGGCCTTGGCAGCTCCATAATAATTCTGGAAATATTCCACATCAACGTAAATTAGTTTCTACCTTTTTTGATGGGCGTAGGAATTGAATAGAAATACACCTTACCTTGGTTGCAATTGATGAAATGAAGCTCTTGACATCAAGTTGTGTGGGACATGACTTTTGACAAGGGGCATCAGCACACTTGAGACACCGATTGGCCTCTCTCAAGGCACCACGCTCACTCAGCGTCGTATGCTTCACGTCATCAAAATTATTGTGGAGGGTCTCACAGGTCTACCACAAGGACCCAGTCGGTGTTTAATTACTAATTTAGGATTAATTAATCAATGGGAGTACTTGACTTACTCCGCATTTCTTGTCTTGGTTCCTCTTCCAATTCTTCTTGTTCACTTTCGTCTCGGCTGAAGGGACGAGGGAGGCATGCGGCTTGATCTTTGGATTCAGGGCCAAAATATTCTGAAATTGAGAACAACATTAACAATTGGTTAATGAATTGCGGAATTAATTAATTGGGTAAAACTAACTTACCTCAATGTCTGCAATGTCCCTGCTCACGACCTTGGTTGACATTTTGTGGAATTAAAGAGATGACGTTATGTTTAACTCCTCTTTTGATCAGAGTTTAGTTAAGACTGTGGGGGCGTCGTTTCCTACTCACTTGGGTTGGGACTTGTTGGTCACGTTGGTTAGTCCTTTCTCCTTCCCTATTTTTCTATTGTTCTTAATTGTAAGTTTCTGGTTCGTTAAGCCTGGACACTGTTGATTAGTTTTGGTAGAGAAATGAGTTATCAAGGGATTCAACTTGAACCAAAGTTGTCCCCTTGTTGGAGAAACTCTTGAAGTTGTCTCGAATTGTCTGATTAGAAAACTGAAATGGAGAGAGAGGGTTTTAGGAGGCTGAGAAGGTCAGGAGGGAACAACGGAATAGGAAAAGATGGTGACCTTGACTTGGAATAAAGCATTCGGAATATCCCTGGGATTCTTTTCTTTCTTGGCCTCCTAATGTCCTCTTTTCCATTTAGATCCAGACACCTGAGGAAGATCATTAAATCTTGGGCTCATTATGGGATCTCATTAACATAAACTCACTTAAACTTCTTCGTCTTACAAATTCCCTAGTAGAAATTATGCCAGAGAGAGAATATATGCTCCACGTGGGACCCGACCCACACTCTACTCCACAATTAAATTCAAGTGGATCTCAATCTCCAGAACCCCCTGGAGAGATAAACTGGACTAACAAACAAAATGTGGGAGAGACTGGAGACAATGGACCGTCCAATGAGACCCTCCTCCTCCTCCATTATTAATAAACATTTAATTTCCTAACATTTATTTCCACCTTTGGAGAAAAATAATTGATGTGATTGTGACATTGGGGTATAAATTAGAGTAATCAGAATGGAATAAAATAAGTTCACTATTTCAATTAAATTAAGGACAAGGTATTCTCCAGGAGGTGGGAATCAGGTGAGAGGGAGAGGGAGGACTAACTCAAACTCAATGACTAAAAGAAAACTAAAGGGAAAGTTCAAATTGAATTTGAACTTTCACCTCTCTACTTTTAATTCCAATTCTCTGCATGCAAGGAATGGGGCGTAAAGGGAAGGTCATCCGTATGACGAGTTGTAGCGAAGAATAGAAAATAACAAAAATATATCACGTGTTTTCCATGAATGAATGAGGATCCAAGTCTCGAATTTATCCAGCGTAGTATGGAGGTAGAGGATGAGTTTGGAATTGTCTTTATTTCTTAAAAGGAGGCTCCAGTTTATGTCCAGATGACTTGTATTCTACTGATGATGGAACTACTCGTCTGATGGTGACCTCTTCTCCCCTCCTCCTCCAATTCCATTCAGTTTGGTAGCAAATTCTCGTATCCTATCAGTCAACTTGGAATTCTCTTCTCCCAGCGTAGATAAATTATCCTGGAAAAATATATCAAGATGAGAAAAGAATTAATCTCCAGTTGGAATAGTCTATGGACAGAAGATGATTAATTCCGTTTACTTTGAGTGTAATATTCTTGAGTAGCGTGTCTTCGAGTACTGCCTGGAGTTTCCGATTGATTTCCAGCGACAAGTCGAGCGTGAGTCCTTCATCCCCTCCTGCCTTGGAACCGTAGAGGGTACCCATAATACCGCCATGTCTCACAAACTCAGCCTACAAGCACCATAAATGAACACTTGATGAAATCATCGAAATATGAAATAACAAAGTTAATTTGAAGTTAATGAAATTAGGAACTTGTAAAACAAAATTAATTCCAGGTCCAAAAAAAACTGAAAAAAGGTCCGAGAATGTTAAATTGTGTACCGTAATGATTTTCCCAATTGCTTGCTGCATTGTTTGTAAAACACAACTGTGAGAGCAATACAATTATTTAGTCCTGAATTTATGTTGTTTACCTTGTTCTGATCGGAAATGTCAGAGGTCATTGTTCCCTCATCGAGTGACATGGCGTAGTTTTGAATGATTTTCCGTTGTCGTTGTGCTGTTTCTCTGAGATCCTTGGCATATTCCTCTAGGAACTCGTTCTTCTCCTGTTTCTTAGCCAACATTCGTTGAAGCTTCACAATTCGCTCAACCAAGACTTGTTGGTCAGGAATCACAGTCACGGTCACGGGGAGATCAGAGTCCTAAATCAACAAAGCACAATTAAAAACTAACTCAAGTTAAGAAAGAAAAACTTAGGATTGGGGATGCTGACCTGTTCGTTAGTTGATTTGTGAGAGTGAGAATGGGAGTGGGCATTGGTGGTTTCCATGTTATTGAGGGAAGTACTTGAGCTCGTCCTTGAACTTTGACTTATTCCATCACCAGAACCATTTGTACCATCCTTGGCATAACGCATTGCTACCTTTAACTCTTTCGTCAATTCCTACAATGGGGGGGACAAGGAAGTAAAAAAAAAATGGTCAAGGCGCAAGCAATATTTTGCAAGTATTATTAAGTTGATTATTGAAATTGTGCTCTCACCCTCATACTCGTCTCGTGTCTCTTTTTCAGTAACAGCGTTTCCCCACTTGCTTCTTCCAACTGACGTTCCAGGAGGAGTCTCTTCTTTCTCTCCATTTCCAGTTCTACAACTAAGCTCTGCTTATCTTGACCCGCCGACTTCTTCTCTACCAAGACTGACTTCTCTGCCATTTTGAGCTGTTTGTGAAGATCCTCAATCCGGGAGAGGAGATTTTGATTCTCTCCATCCAAAACCAAACTCTGCCAGTCCACGTAAATTAATTTAAACTCAAATTAATTAAGAAATTATGAAGTGAATCATGTTGCCTTACCTTGGCTTCGACTGATGAAAATTCAGACTGAAGGAGAACATTCTTCTCAGTCACTTGTTGCGTGTAGGCCAAGAGCTCCGCCTCCTTCCCTCGGCACAAGGTCATGTCAGCCAGCAACTCCGCATTGCATTGGCGCAACTGATCACACTCGCTTTGCAGAGACACCACGCGCTCCTGCTCACTGGACAAAAAAAAACGTTTTTCAGTGCCACGGTTCCCAGTGGTCACTGAACTGAACAAAGAGATTACCTTATGAATTGAATTCGTAATGATTCTGCCGAAGCAAGATCTGATTGTAGAGACGCAATTTGATGGAGGTGATCTGCATTTGATTCCTGGAGACGTGACATTTTGTGCTCCATGTCCAGCCGTTGCTGCTGTAGACTCTGGACACGACACGAGAGGGAATTGTTCTCCTCAATCAGGGCTCGATGCTTCTGTTTTAGGATTTCAATTTCCTTTTGGAAGGGATTGAGTTGGGGAGGGGAAGTCTCAGGGGTGGTTGTGGGTGGGGATGTTGAGTCTGGAATGTCCAGGTCCTCTGGACACACTCCCCCCTCCCTGACCTCACCGCCAATACCCGTTGAGGTCATTGAGCACAATTCTGGATCTGGAGTGTAAGAATTAATCATGTCCTGACAGTCCTGCCTCATTCGATGAGACTCCTCCAGAGCCTCGCTCAGCTCTGCACTACATTTCTCCAGTTTAGTTTGAGTCTCCTGGAAATGAAACACGTGGTTA
>JAQIWD010001653.1:0-11608 GCA_034694825.1 Anurida granaria | reverse complement strand
GGAAATCTCTCAAGAATCCTTTGAACAACAGTCAGGACTCAGGAGCTAACAAATAAATATTTCTCCGTATTATCCCTTTCCTTCTAACCTTTCTTCGACCATTATTTCTAAACCTGGATCAAATTTCTATGGAATCACCTCGCTCACACTCCAGTACACGCCACTCCTTTTCCAATTTACTGGAAATCATGGAAATTGAAATTACGCAGTAGCGCAAGCAACAACAGTAGTACCAGGTAGCAGCATCTTTGGTACCAACTCAGAAAAACAATGGACCGGGACAATGAACTGAATAAATTCCAAGAGTAGTTTATACCTATTCAAGGACGCATTCGGATGAGGGAAAGGAACCAATATTAATCAGCCGTACTAAAGCCTTCAGATTTGTTCCAATTAATCCTTGCCCCTCCCCTAAGCTCATTTAAGTTCATTAGTCAAAATTGATGCGGTGGAGATACGTCCGGGCATTACGTAGTAGTTTTTTATGACTCAACATTTTGAGCGTATCCCAGCCATTAAACATATTCTTAATGTGGTTTTTGGTTAACAACGACCATATTGCCAACTGCTTTCAGCTCCACCAGTATCCCACGACTGCTACGGAATAAAGGAGACCCACCACCACAAGGATTCCCTCCAGTGCGCAACATTTTTGTGTAAAAGAGGCACGCCATGCATAACATCATCATCGTCAAGGAGCTTCAACCTCCATCTTCTATCTCTCATCATCCCAATTCGCGCAACAAGGGAAGTGTCCCCGATATAAAAAACCACCACTTTTATCCGGGGATTCACCACTAAAATACATAAACAACTCGTTACTACTACTAACCCATGGGCATTGGCCAATTACTAATGCAGGAGATGGAAGTGACGCATCCGCCAAACCCACCCCTGCCTAAGCCCCAGCCCCAGTGAGTGCTTACTCATACTACTCACTTAAATAAAGGGCAAAATTCAACATTCAACTCCTTCCTTCTAATTCAGAGTGCGGTGGAATTGATCTACCCTTTGCAATTTTTTGCACGAAAATACCCAAACCACCCACCCACGTAGGGAGCATCATCTTCAAATCAATGAAACCAACCCCGACCCCAGACGCATCTCTTTTTTCATGAGGGAATGCCTATATGAATGACACGAACGAGACGAAGAAGATTGGATGAGTATAACACTTCATTACTAAAAGGGAAACCCCCCATTAAAGTTAAACTTAACTTTAACGGTTTTTATGAATAGATCCATCCATCTTCGTCACCCCAATGGGCATCCACCACATCAGAATGACAGGAGGACTTTGTTTTTTTAATTCTTTCATTTACATTTAAAGTAATGCAGGAGGGAATAGTAACTAGGGGATGATGAGGATGAAATTAGACGAGTTCCTAGCTGGTGCTAACTCACGACTTATGCAATATGTCCGAATAGTGTCTGCGTCAGCCAAAAGCTTCTGCCTCACAGGTTACAAAAATAGATAACGTCACTCAGATGCTCAAGGAGTCAGGGCCAGAAGATCTTACTTTCTACTTCATTAAATTCTTAAGCTCATCAATGAGTTCATTGAAAACTAAAGGCACTTTGGCGGGCTTCTAACTTAGAAACCAAGTTTCCATATACAACTGCAGTGTACTCAAGCGCGCAGCAGCGATGACGAGACTCCACTGCGCTGACAACGCTTTAACCGGAAATTCATGAATACAAACACACATTACTGTCCATTATTTTGGGGATGTTCCCATGCTCTAGTTTCGGTTACAGGTGTTTTCTGTGTGTAGCGATGGTACAAAAGTAAGCCATGGGTTTGGTCTATGAAAAATAGCTAATGCAGCAGAAGTAGATAACGTTAGATGCTTAATTGGATTGGAAATAGTTAAGCGTAATATAATACCAGCTTCAATTCAATTCTACCAATACTTTTTGGGTGCTAAGTGACCTAGGACTCTAATATCCGAAATCTAAGCGAAAAAAAGTCGATTGATTGGTCATCGGCCATCGCTTAATCCAAAAATCAAACGACGTCATTTGAGAATCTAATCTCGACTCGTTTAAATCACCATTAGGATAACAATAACAATAGGAGGTCAATTTAGAAATAAACACTTGTGAATTGTATTTTTAAGCTTTCGATTGGCAATTATAATTAATCTCCCTCTAGTCCCTGCGTCTGAAACAAATCCCACTCCTCCTGTCCAACCAGTTAAATTGTTACAGTCAGTTTGAACTCTTTGTCTCGCTGGACTCTGGGGATGACACTAATACGAATGCCCCACATTTTCTGCCTGGTGAATGCAATCTTCTTTTTGTATGAGAAACTCAAATTAAACTTTACCAAAACCAAAACGCTTATACTACGCTGCTAAAAGTAACGTATCTAAGTAGAGCTAAAATTGTTGATCATTGATCAATCTTTCCTTCAGTTCCTATGTGAAAACCGCAAGAAACAGCAAGCGGATGCAGGGAGAGCATTTATTATCTTCAAACTGAATATCTTAAGTCATTTTCCCACCACACAAAGAACTGACTGACACCAAAAATAACCAAAAGAGTTAAGAAAAAAGGCCAAACAGTCAAAAGAAAACAGAAGCAACAGGAAGTGGGGAAAAAGACGGGGAAATCTCTCTCCCTGTCCCATCTGCCATGATGATCATAATGCAATTAATTGGCAAGGACACAAGGACAGGAAGTCAATCGATTTCCTAATTTCATCAGTGGGACCCTTTGTAAATCTCTGCAAAGTTAAAGTATTCAACAACTCTCTCTAGCTCTCTTGTAGAAGGACAAAAAAAGGAAATGTGAAGCATTCTGAAATTGGTCCAGGAAAAAGAGGATACTTTTCAGTAGGGGGAGAATTTCGAATGAATTCATCCCTCTTTAACTTGTTTTTATAAAATTTCTAAAGCTGTTTTTGGGATATCCTTTCTCCTTCCCAAGGCTCCCCCGGGCCGATTGCCCTTTCCAGGAACTCAAACCCAAGACTTGGAGAATTTAAGAACAAAAAATTCTAGGATTGTTAAGTTGGTGGGTAAAAGGGATTCCCTCGTGATATTTTTATGATGACGACGAGGAGCCCTTGAAGAGTTCCACTGCCTGCACTTCGTCTAGGCTCAATTCCAACTACCACCACAACTAGCAGGTTATGTTGGAATGAATACAAAAAAGAAGACAAGACAAAAAGTTAATGGCAGACTGACGTCGTCAGAGTACAAAGGGTCCCTTTTGTTAAACCTTCCCAACCACCGCTTTGCCCTGCACCTTTTTGTGTCTATAAGAATTAAGGGAAGGACCCTTTAAATGAATAGGCAAAGGTCCTTTGGAAGGATCCTGGAGGGAAGGCACATCCTGAAACAAACCATGCCCAGAAGCAAAGTTCTTCTGACCAAGGAGAGACCCAGGAATGTATTTTCAACACCCAGATAATGAGCCACTTTGGTGAAAATGAAAAACCGAAATAATTGATGAGATGGAGCACATTCCCCCTGGAGAATTGGATGATTGGTAAACGATTACAATTATTTAACGTAAAATTAATTGTCCACTCTCAACCAATCTCCGGCATGCAATGCAAGGAGACTAACAAACGGAGGGACACATGCCATGCCCTATCCGCCTGACCTTAAAACCTTGCAAGGACGCCATTTACAAGACAAAGTGGACTAAAATGTAAAGAAATTGAAACAAAGAAAATGCAACTGTAATTACCTCTATTTCGCCTCCTCATTTTGACGCCTTCTTGGGATGAGTATTAATTTCCTGGTGGTAAATCGTCCTAATCAGGACCACTTTCACAATTCGTGCTAAACTGCCGCTGCTGCAGTTGTATTCGAGTTGTAAATTGTGATGATGATTTCGATGTTAGAATGTGAAGATGTTACAATAGGGGATTTGGGTTGGAGGAAGAGGAGCTGCGGAAATATCCTTGAAGGAGTCGTCACAAGTTCTACATTCCACGTTACGAGTGGGGGCAGACGTCCGTAAGGTAAAAATCAAGTTTCTATTGTAAGGTTGAGTCGATTTGACCGGAGGAGGTTGGATTTCACTGAACTTGAAGTTGTTGGTGTTGTACTAGTACTACTGGCGTAGCAATTAAGTCTGCTTCCCATTACCACCTCAAAGTTTATGAACTGATGAAAACAATAGGTGACAAGCAGGGATTGAATTCTTCTATCTATCTTTGCCGTTCCTTTGTGTAGTAACCGTCCTCCTCTTGTATTGTATCTGTGAATTCCTCGCCACAGGATTATTCACCAACCACTTACTGCTTGAGGCTTGAATTGGGATTAAGGAGATGCAACAACGCGTTGCAGGAAAGAAAAACAACCTGTTACGTCATCAGCAGCAGCGTATCGATTGAAGGAAGGGAATTCAGAGAGTAATGGATTGTTCTTCTTTAGCACCTCCAGCAGAAGATATCTTGCAATCTGATTGTGATTCCTCGTCGCCGGCCTAATCCCCATAAACTTCTAATTAATGCTACAAATCATGGAAAAGCGCCGTCCTAGGTTCATCTCACCACAAAAATTATAAAGTTTCAGCAGCTTACCTTATGCGCCCGATTCCACGGAATATTAGTTTAGTTCCAAGTTCACACCAAGTTCATGCTCAAATCCGTTCCTTTTCTGTGACCTGTAATCAGCGCAAACAGAATAAACTTTAATTAATTAAAGTTCGTGGATAGCGATATCAGGGCTGAGGATAAGAAAAATAGGATGAGTCAAACAAAACAAAAGAACTCCCTCGTCTAGTAAAAGTACCGCCGCCTCCACTTTTCCTGGAGCAGATCCAGGAGATTGAAGGGGTTTCCCAAGAGTTACCATCGCTTCCTGATAAGAGAGGTTCCCAAGTTCAGAATCGATTGGCTTACCTTTTGACCTGCGTAGACCTGAGCCTGTCATCCGAGTAACTTTTAATTCCGATAGTAATTAGAGTAAACGGTGAGTTGTAGTAGCGTGGGAGCAGTTGAGTTGTTCCTTCCCAAACAAACACGAACGGAGCAATGTGAGGAAGGTTTAAAAAAGCGAACCGTGGAATCCCTCACAGACAACAAAAGGAATGAGTATGGTTTAGAGAGTACAGGGGATTACGCTTACGCTACACTTCTACCACGGTGCAGCAGGAGTTCACACACGTTGCCTAGGCCTTTCCTCTGCAGTTTGATGAGTAATCCTGCGATGTGATGCGGTGCGGAGTATGCTGCTGGCGATGTGTATGTCCACGCCACGGTACGGTGCTGCTTATGAGAGCCCAGACTATGAAAGGCAGGGAAGAGGGATCGGCGCCAGTCTAATCTCACTTACTTCTTCAATCCCATTCACTAAAGAAAGGAAACCAACAACACATTTTCAGATTCATTCCAGAAAAGAGGTTACGAAAGATCATTTCTTCTTCTAGCCACAGCCTCTCACAGGCTCAAACACGCTAAAATTACACTACTTACAGAATGGATGGGAATCCGCGTTTTTCTGATCTTTTCCTAAACCTGCCTTCAAAATCAACACCGTTGGTGGTGGAGGTCAAATCACAACCGTCACAGGATAAAATGGCAAACGGTTTGGCTTGTTTGCCCCGAAAACTGGGAAATATGGAAGGTTCCTTCAGGATGACTTTGAGAATCGTTGATTGCCGCAGCGTGGCTGTTGATGATGAAATTTCTAAAACGATTGAACAAAAAATTGACGTTAATTAGATGATATGATTGAGATGAGAGAGAAGTGACCAAAATTTCTAGTTTGAACACTGCCTAAATACTAAACGAAATGCGTCTAATTTCCCTCCAGGATGTGTTGGGACGTATATGTTGCACTTTTCATTCCTTTTCATGTTAATTAAGAATTTTTGGAGTGATTTGGAAATCGTTTTCATCATTTTATGAATTTTAGGCATCAGTGTTCTTGTTTTTCTCCCTAGTCGTGTTGCCCAGCTCTGTTTGTTTGTACTATTGGGAGACGGATGTGAATGACCTCTTGTCCTACGCCTCATTTTGTTCAAAGCGAAAGTGATTTGCATTTTTTTGATCGCTAATTCCTTTTCCTTTTCCTTCCTGTGGTCGCCCTCGCCGCTGCTGTCGTCTCTCTCGGTGTCTGTCTGTTTTCTGTAGTATTTCTCAATTTAATTTGATTCATTCATCAGGTAACTCTCGTAGTAAATCAAGTTCTAAACCTTTAGCTCCACAGTAAATATTCCTCATTGATTGATTGATTGCATTTTCCACACTCTCAGGCACTTCTGGAATTACTTTCGCTAGGCGTGTAATCTTCACCAGTTGTTTTCTTTGTCGTTGTGTGGTTGGTAAGTTCCTTTGAAAAAGAGGAAAATGATGTCCAGTCTCCCGATCCTGAGCAATGACGTGTTTTCTTTGTTTTTAGAAAAAAGTAAGCAAGAAACATGGCATTGAACTTACTTAGTGGCGGTGGGCGTCAACCTAAACCGCTGGTAGAATTCCGGGCTGGAAAAATGAGCCAGACTGGGAACATGGTGAACCCTGATAAGGTTGGTTATTACCTGCCGTCCCTAAAGTAGGGATAACACTGCGCTGGGAAACCCGCAAATCTCTTTTTGTTACCCCAACGTAAAGTTAAACTTGTGCTTGATTTTTGACAGCGAAAGGGACTCGTGTACATCTACCAATCTGATGACGGTCTAATCCACTTCTCCTGGAAAGATCGTACGACTGGAGTTGTTGAAGATGATCTTATCGTCTTCCCCGAGGACACTGTTTACCAGAAGGTGTCCCAGTGTAAGGAAGGCTCACGCGTGTTTATGCTCAAGTTCAAGGTAAGGGGACGCTTTGGTACCAGTTGTTGTAATGTTCCATATCGAAGATCTAAAGTTTAATGAGCTCTGATTGTAAATCGCAGGCATCTTCGAGGAAGCTTTTCTTTTGGATGCAAGAACCAAAAACCGAAGGAGATGAGGACTACGTCCGCTCGGTGAACGACGCCTTGAATGGGAAAGTCAGTGCCAGTGACTCCTCGAATGTTACTCCAAGTGCCTCGGAGCAGGAAATGCAAAATCTTTTGGGTTCGATGAGTCAATCCCAACTTATGCAACTCCTTGGTGGGATGTCGGAAATGGGCGCCGGGCCAGGATTACTTGCTCAGTTGAACCAACTGGCTCCAGGGTTGGCTAGTATGGGTGGTAGTGGTAGTGGTAGTGGTGGAAGCAGTGGAACTGGAGGGACTGCAACAGAGACTGCTTCCGGTGGAAGTGGGAGTGGTGGTGGCTCCAAGCCACAGTCTTTGTTGAAAGTGAAGAAGCCAACAACTGCACCTACACCAAAGGCCCCGTCAGTATCATCTGCTCCTGGTCCCATTCAGCTGGAGGATCTTCAATCAATTCTGAATCGAATTCAACCTTCGAGCGGTGGTGTTCAAGGTAAGCCATCAATTGGAACCTTTCTATTCTGTGACTTAATTTACGGGCTTAAATACTAAAGGACGCTATTGGAATTTTTAGTGGATTTGGCCGCTGGGGTCAACGCTGATGTCATCCGTCGGATTACTTCTTGCGAGAACACCGTGAAGAAGCTCTTCCCACTTCTTCCCCAGTTTGGCGGTCCGGAAGCCACCACAGAGGCAATAGTTGTTGAGGATACTCTCAAGAGTCCTCAGTTCCAAAGCGCTCTTAGTGCTTTCTGCGCTGCCTTCGCGACTGGCTCGTTGGGTCCACTGATTTCTCAGTTTGGATTTCAAGCAGAGGCTGTCACTGCAGCCCAGAATGGAAACTTGGAAGCATTCATCAACGCCATTCAAAATGAAACTACGGCCTCTGCTGCCGCCGACGTTGTAAGTTTCCGTTTCGTTGAGTTTCCAAACTTAAACAAATCAGAACGAAACAATTAGACTCCTTTTTCAATGCAGGTTGAGGACATGCATGTTGATTGAATCCCAACTCAAGAATCCATAATTCTTCTTAACATCTAAAACGGTACTCCGCACATCAATTGGCATTTAGAACAACAGAGGACTACCCTGCTACGTTTTCTGGAGTAAATTTAAATCAATTTCCTAAGAATTCATAAATTACAATTTATTTGGATACTTTGCAACAGCATTGAATAATTACAACAACAAATTCGTATCAATCAACACTGACCAATCAATTCTTTCTCCTCGGTTTACAGACTTCTTATTAGGAAGGATCAAACTATTAAATCACATGCCTCTTGCACGCTACAGATTGGGATTAGGATTAGGAAAACTTAACTTTTAATTTCACGCAACTGGATGGATTCGGAAAAGAAGCTAAGACTGTTTCAGCAGCATTGACAAACCACAACAACAGCAGGATGCAGAAAATGAATAGAAAACACAGAGATATTCTGGTTGACACAATTGGGGTGGATTATAACAACAGACTTTGGCATTATGCATTATTATCCAATTAATACGGTTTTCTTTGGAAGTGTCAATGATACTTTTAGTCTTTTATGGAGGAGGGGATGACCTCCCAATTACCGCTAATCATAGTTGGTAAAGGTAAAATTGCATTTCCTTCTCTTCATTTCGACTCAACAAATGATTTGAATTATTCCATTTGACATTAACTTGACGGTTTGTGACAATGACAGAAGCAGGCCAAAGTTCTCCTTAAACTCCGACAGTTTCAGAAGGGGTCGTTACCAAACCCTTTGCAGTGACGATCGTCTTGAATTGTTCAGGGATTGGCGATTCAGACTGAAATATGAAGGAACAAATTAGGGTAATAAGGGGAGGATGGAATTTGCAATAGTTGTCAAAACTTACGTAGTCACCACTGGCCCCCTTTAGAACCATAACATTCAGAGCAGAGGATTTCGACGAGAAAATTTCCACATCCAGCGACTCTGGACTTAAGAATACTTGAAGGCCGTCGACTTTGTCGATGGTAATCGTTGGTACTTTGCCCATCACCTGGAATCAATGAAAAGTTGACCTTCAGTAAAAGCATTTTTAGGATTTTGCCCTATCAAAGCTAGGCATCACAGCTAAACTTACCTGCATCTGACAGTCCCGGGCATTAACAAACTCTACGGAAGACACCAGTGAGTCGAAAACGACTGCAGTTTTGACACAAGAATCAATCACGATTGAGTTTAGTTTTCCCTTGATGTTGATTACGGAGTCTTTGCATCCGAACATGTAAACTACTTGATTCATCTCAGTTTTCTCGATGCTAAGTGACTTTTGCCCAACTTGATACTCCACGGTCCATTTCTTCCCTTCGAGCGAGAATTTCGGTGGTTTGACGACAGCAGGTGCTGGTGTCTTCGATGCACCGCCGCTGGTTGCTGAGCCCTGTTTATCTGGTACCGTACTTCCAGCACGAAGGTTCGGATTCTTGTGGGTTTGCATATCAGCGGTAACTTTCTTGAGGCCGGTAGTTACGCCTTCTCCCTTGTTCAGTGAAGCAAAGAGGGCAGCGTGGTTATCGGAGACATTTAGATTCTGCATGTCATCAAGCTCGTAGGCTGGCGGAGGAGGAGGTGGTGGAGGGCCGCCTGCTCGAGGTGCAGCGGCACCTAAACGCACAATTAACTTGCTTATTACTAACCTTTCCTCTTTGATCATCAGAACTGTTAAGGGATTGGTGCGCTTACCGGCGAAAGGAGCTTTACCCCAGACAAGCCCAGTTGTATGATTCTTTTTGACATAAGCTTGCAATGTCGCCAGAAGCTCCACCCACGATTTTGCCCATTCAGCATGTCCGGGCCTGAAATAGGGATACTTGAGGTGAGGAGTTGACCCTTTTTAACAATAATACGAAATCTCTTTCTGACTTGATCACTTACTTATCTTTGAAGTCTTTCAGTACACGATTAGTGTAAAATTGGCCAGCATCATTCATTTCCTTGACATATGGCCCAGGAGTAGGGCTCTAAAAATAATTGCAATTTATCAGTGGATCAGTGTTGACTTTATGCATTTTGAAGTGTAGAAATTCGACGAATCCACTTACCACCATGACCCAGGCGAGGGCTGGGATACCCTCAGAAATGCCAGACAAATGATTGAAGAATGGACTGGACCGACGCTTTTCCCGATAAGTTTGAATCTCGCTTATTGCATTGGATGTTCCCGAGAGAAAATTCTGAAGTGTGGCATCATCCGGTTTCGCACACCGGGTAGCCACATTCAAAAAATTCTGTTGAGCACTACAAAAAATTAAGTAAAAACATAAATTGTAAACGGAGAACAACCACCTCACTCAAGGGTCTTAGAAATGAAACAAATTCAGAGAGGGCGTCATTTCTTACGTGAATGCCTTTTGGACCAGTGATGCATGCTCCGCAATTTCTCCACCGAGTTGCTGTGCAACACGTAGGAATTGAGCCAAATGTACGCCCACGATTTCTTGGTTGAATTCCAAAGCGGACGGAGCCAAATCTATCGAAAGAAAATCAACAAGGCATGTTACATTCAAGATGCTGAGTTTTAGGACGATCGGTTACTACTATATGGTTTCCTTTTTTGTTAGGGAAATTCTAGAAACTTTATCTTATTAGGATCAGCCCTCCCCATAACTTTGCTTCAGTCCACCATGTGATGCCTATACATAACTGCGATAAATGTCCATTCCTATTCTCCAACCAGCCCGCTATGGCTTCCACAAAACCGAATTAAGGCACAACTGGTGCGACTCACCTTCCATGATCGATGTCGAAGTGGAATCAGACTTTCCTGCCACGGTCTTGGAGCTTAATGTGTTGACAACCTTCTTGAGTGATCCGGCGGATTCTCCGTCAGTCTTATCGGATTCTGTGCCAAATAAAACAAATGAAATGTCAACTCAGGGTAAATTAAAGTTCAAAATCAAATTGTTATATTTTAGTTAGCGCTTTTTAGGAACATAAAACATAAAACAGAAATTAGAAGTTTCAACCGGAACTTCCAACAGGAACAACTTTAGTGGTATTTTGTAACGGAAGGTTAGCAGACCGAGCCAATTTTCTTCGTATTTCGTTAACTAACATCAGCAGGCATAAGATGAGCGCATCGAAACGGAAATACGGGGAACGCACAAAACATGACAAATGAAATGAGGTAAATTTAGCGTGAACTTAAATCCATGCGTTCAAAAGTAAGAAAGTGGTTTCTTCAATTCACAAAATCAAACCACAAAGCAGGAAATCATTCATTCACTTCCACTTGCACGATGGACGCTTCCCACGCCCACGACAAAACGCGAAAAACAACGGATGCGTCAAGGCGTGAAAGATGCTGAAGCTGATTCTTAAATAATATTTTATTTTATTTTTGTAACAAAGCGAGATAAGCCAGCAGCAGGACGATGGATTTTAATCCAGATTTTGATCGAACCGTTTCAGTTTGATATTCGTAATTATAAACGTACTTGCTTGCCAAAAACTCCGAAGGTGAGTGTAGGCCCCGGCTGGTTCTTGAGACATGTTTGAATTGAGATACACAAACAAACAGGATAAACTAATGGCTAGCTGGAGTGTTTAACAGTCAATCAAAACCAAGAGGTGAAATTCCAGCACCAGGGTAGCCACTTGGTTTCCTGGAAACGACACTTTTGCAAGTGCTTTTCAACGTTCAACGTGAAGGCGACAGGCGAGGAATGCGAAGGTATAAGGTAAAAGGTGTGTATTGACTCTGCCGTCAAACCAACA
>JAQIWD010001652.1:0-11612 GCA_034694825.1 Anurida granaria | reverse complement strand
TCATCTTCGGGCGTACCGATTCCGTGCAGCGCCACCGCGTCCGGCGAGCTGCTGCTGCTTACACCAAGAATGGACAATTTGGAGATTTTTTCGATTACGTGTTTTCGCAACTGCAATAGGGAATCCAAATTTAGAATTCAACCCCAGCGATTGAAATTCAGCGTCTGTAGCGCTTACCCAGCCTGGAATTGGTCCTTCCAGATGGTATAGCCAGAATATGAAAATGTTGGCAGTCAAGGCAAGTTCACTGAGCACTTTCATGGTCTGGAAGTACCCAACTGAAAAGGGAAGCACAAGCCGTTAAGTATGTTGACCCAGTGCGGATGAAATGTCGCCATTGAGTTCATCAGAACTTACACAAAGGTCCGCCGTTATCAAATGACCTTTCAATGACATTTGGGTATTTGCTCATGAGGGACCAGAGGGTGTACCAGACATTGACGAGGTGGAGAATTGCTGCAACACAAAGCTGAAATTGACGCAACGCTTGTGACGCTGAAATAAATGGACGTTGTGGGCAAAACCCTTCTGCCAAAATACTGCCTTACCAAACGTAATTTTGTGAGCAGAGGATGCAGGAATGAGGAAGCTGAGGAAGAGCGTGAGACAGATGAAGATACTTGACCCTTTGGCTTGGGTCAAAATTTGGCCACCACGTCGCTGAAGGGAAATGAGAAAGGTGATGGAAACGTAGGGCTCGGGGCAGCAAGTGTAGCGTATTTCGTCCCGTACTCCTTCAGCACCTGAAAATTTCGGGGTGAAATCAACAACGTTTGAATAAAGGAACCCGAAATTGATAGCCCCGGGTGGAATTTACGGAGTAAGTTCCATTTCTGATTGGGAGTGAAGCTGGAAATGTCCATGTCGATGTTGGTCTGATTATCCTCTCGACCTCGGAAATCCACCTGGAAATCCAGACAATGTCAAAGGTCATAAAATTTAATAATATCATCAACCTTACATGCCAGCCGTGGGCAGTCCAGCTCCCGAATTTGAAACTGCTAAAATATTGTAACAAACCACCTAAGGGGTCAAGAAAACTGGACACTGAACGCTGCTTGGGGGAGCTAGTCCCACCTTACCACTTTTGATGGTCGAATGGAAAATTGACGTAGCCAATCCTACAAGTGGTGATGTGAAGCCCTGGGGGCATATAAGTGACATTCCCGTCATTCCGAACGACGATGTGAGTCGGGTAGGTCGTGCCAAATTCCTCGCTGTTGTAGAGGAGGATGTCTGGAGTCCATATCCGGTGCGGGGGAATCTGGAGAGTGGTAATATTTCCAAATTCCTTGGGGTCCCAGGTAAGGAAAGGATCGTTCCACTCCTAGAAATTGAGAAAAAAAAATGCAGATTGTGCACGATACAGTGACCAAAAACTCCAGACCAATTCGCAATTTTGCCAATTCTTACCAGTGATTGCCACAGGTGGCTCTTCAATATTTCTTCAGTTTCATGCTGTTGTGCAGAAGAAATTAAAATTTGGGATCAGGAATTACTCGATCCCTTGTGCAAATGAATTAAAGTTTACTTGCCAAGTCGTTGATTTTCATGAGCGAGAGTGCGAAGCGGACGGTGACGGCGTCGGATTCATTCTTGACAGGCCTGGCAAGGATTTGATAATCGTTCAAAAGACGAGAAAGGAGTTTGTTGGCTTCCTTGCTGCTTTCTCCATCTGAGAAAGTAGAGTTCAATTCAATTAAATCTTTTACTGGACAATTAGAATGCCCATAATTTTAAGTAACCTGGAATTATTTGGAGAAAAACGGAGAAGATCAGGCCCAAATTCTGGAAGGCGCTGGTCTTTAGCATGATGGAATCAAAGTATGGATGGATCTGTTTGTGCGTGATTCTACCACCGGCTCATGAAAAAAATGCTGTGAACTAATACTTGGAATTAGGACTGGTTGAAACACTGGGGAGTGATTCTGAATAGGATTTAATTAGAGCCAATCTAGTAGACCAGAGGTCAAAGACGTAAACACTGCAGTTTGCCCTTGGGGTGAGAAAAGCTTGGGTTATCAACATCAAAACAAAATTTAGGTCTCTCTCGCTATGGGCTGGGAAGTGGGATGGATCGTGTTTTTCAGTAGGGTAGGAGCTTCGTTTAATAATATCAAAAACTGGATAAAGTGGATCTAACGCTCAAAAGCATTACTGAATCTGAAAAATAATGAAATTTGGATCCATTTTGATTACAAGTAGGAGACTGCAATTTACCAAGAAACTTGATAACTATTTTAATAAACCTAAAGCGGAAGATAAAAATATAAAACTTGAGCTTAACAATTCCGGTTTACATCCACTGCTCCCTTGCTAGGACTTTGGTCCTGCTTCTGACGGACAAAGGATGGACGAGCCCGATTTTGTGATGGAGATAGAGATAGTTTCCGCTTGGACGAGTTTGGTTTTGGAATCCGGAAAGTTCTTGATGGGCTCACCCATGCTGACCGGTAGTCTTCATCGGTGACGATTCGAGTAACTTCGTCCTTAGATTTGTCCTCCCCTGTGCCCGTCTTTTCCCAGAATCCTTTTCCAGGTGTTTCAACCCTCTTTGGATCCTTCCCAACACCCAGCGCCAGAGTCCTTTCGGTGCTTCCAGAGCCATTCTCGTCGGACTCATCATCCGAATCCGAATTAACAAAACTTGCCAAACGTTTCACCCGAAGTGCCTGAAGTGAGGTCATTGGAACTGGCTCTCGTAGGAAACGGAAGGGTAAGGGCGGTGGGTCATCGAATCTCTCGTCATCTAAATCCGCAACTCCGATTTTTGCGGGGGACCTCATTGGCGGTGGCTCCGAGTACAAATCTGATAGTGGTCGCTCATTTGAGTCTTTCCGAACTCGTTTTACTGGGATCCATGGGCTGGGGGAGAATGCTGCCGCTAGGGCAAAGTCAATGTCGTCGGCGTCGTCAATGTCGATGACGGTTTCGGACTTGGTCTCTGGGGAAGCTGGAACCATTTCAACTTCATCCGAGACGGATAACCACCCGTTTGCTCTCGCTGGAGGGGCTGAACTACTGCCTGCCTGCTGACTGTTTGGCGCCGAATCTCCCATGTCCACATCATTGGCAGATGCACATTCGTCAAAGAATTGGCTCAGGGTATAATTGGGTGGTTGGTCATCATTTGCATTCCCAGCGCAGAAGACGCTATAGTACTGCTTCAGAAGTTTCCAAACCTCCCCTGCAAATGAATGCAAAGCAACAGTGTAAACTTCATTGCTAAATTAGATTGAGCAGAAATCGCTTGGCTCAACATGGCGTCACCTACCAACGGTTTTGGTCTGAATGAATTCATACATGTCGAGGAGTGATTGCTGATAGTCTGAATCTCCAAATGTAAATATGGCAATGTCACGACCAGCCTCGGTTGCTGCCATGAGTTGGAGAACCGCCTTGAGTTCTGGATTCCCATTAAAAGCACCACATCCCCATTTCCCGGAAGCAACGGCCACGGGCATATTCTGGGCATGGTAAGGAAGTGAGAATCCCGCATAAGCCTGAAGCACAAACAGAGGGGTAAGGTCAAATGTAACTCCCAATTATGAATCAAAGAAAATTCTTGTCTCACTTTGTTCAATTCTCTCTCCATGAGTCTCGGGTTGAATTGAATCAGACTCTTTTGGATAAAAAGAGCATCAATGGCAATAATTTGTGTCTGCAGACGACCCTTGCTGTCGTGATTAATAGAATCCTGAAAGTCTCCAGCGTAGGTAAAAGTGGATGAGTAGCCAACGTAGTTGGAGAACCGTTCGCAACCCGTTATGAGCAGTGCTTCCCCAGCGTAGAGTTTTTCAGTAAAAACTCGAGAGATCAGAAGTTCGGGGTAAATGACAAACAAGATTTCTTCTTGTACAGCACCTCTGCCCAGGACACCGCCCCCAAGGAATCTGAAAATTGTCAGCATTCAACCAATTAATTACACAAAATTATAGAACCTACGGTTGGTTTGGTTGTTTGGCTTTACCGATTTGCAAAATCTACTTGGAGCATCCCAGCACCGTCAGATTCAATTGTCCCATTACACAGTGCAACCAATTGCTTCATTTTCTTTGTGGAAGCACTCCAGTTTGGACATCTCGCCGGAACGTTACATTTTCGTGTAAAAGTTAGAACGCCGTTGTGAACTGTTTCCGAAACCAAAAAGAAAGTGATAAGATTCCATAGGTTACTTATCCTTGAAAGCAAAGAAGGGTTTAAGTTTAAGGTTACCTTCGTCCCTCATTGCTATGCGTTCAAAGTAATGAATGATGCAACGAAGCTTCTGAGCCATGGAGTGCATCCGATCGTCCGTAGGATCACAACTGTAGAGTCTGGAAAATACGAAAGTGTTAAACACTGCCCCCGCCGAATAGTTTTCCAGCCTCGCATCTTGATCTTAACGGTCTTGGGATAATTAGAAAGGGGAACCAAAACTTACTCGTCAAAGTTAATTGACGGGAAATTATCTTCGTTCTCCAGACGTGCTGGGAAGGTACAAAAGAAGGCATTGGCCATGAGTGATGCGATTTGCTTCTGGGTCAAGGAGATGCTGTAGTTCTTGTGCCGTTTTAACAACGGGATTGGGCAGGTAACAACTTTAGGCAGAGCCAAACAGAGTTTGACCATAACCGGTAGGACTTCCGAAAAGAAATTATGAGCCTCCGCTGAGGTCATGACCTATCAAAATAGAAACTTGGCTTCACCTGCACTGCGAATTGACAGGTTTACTAATTTTCGGATGATAAATTGGTCTTACCTCTTCAATGGTATGCTTCAAAACGTTAAATGCTGTGGTGGAATCGGTGATAAAATTGATTCTATGATTTAAATCGTCAACATTGTCGATCGCTTGAGCCAGAGTCGTCTTGATCCTGTCCCAACACTTTACCCTGTCCTGGGTTTTGACCTTTTTTGGCTGAAGATGACAAAACAGAAAGAAAATTAAACAATGTTTGAAATGACAACGAATGCGTCTAAGTCTCACCTCGAGTACGTCACCGCTAATGGATGTCCTCGGGTACATGGTCACTTTAACCACCACTCGCTCATTCTCCTCGCAACAGGGCATTGGAACATAGTCTGGTGACCACCTGGAACTAAAGTAGCTTGGGTAAGGTTTGAGCTCCGGATCTTTATGCGGGTCAAAGAAGTCCTTGAAAAAAAAGAAAGAAATTGGCTAATTAGCATCTGACTTACATTCTTAGTTAGTGTAAATTAGGGAATGTTAGCTACCTGAACTTTGAAAGCAATTGTGTGGTACCCTCCTGATACTTTGAGATCTGGAAACATACGACTACCAGGAGTAAACCGCCTCAGCTTCCAAAATTTCTTAAGTTCTTTCTCTTCAATTTCTCGCATCTTCTCCAATTCTTCACGCACCAGTTGTCGATTTTGAATTCCTTCAAAGGGAACAAGGAAATCCTCTAACAATACGTTGTTGAAGGACTCTTGAGAATTCATGTCACCGATGTCGCCAAACTCTGCTTGCTCGATCCCTTGTGCTTGTGCAGCTTGTTCCATCACCCCTTCCCCTTGTTCTCCGTCAGCCTTCTGTGGTTCCATACTTTCAGGAAGCACACCGGCACTGTCGCTGGCTTCATGAGGCTGGTCAACAGGAACTGGAGATTCACTATTTGTACTCGTGGTCGTGGCGACATTCATCTCGTCGTTGCCTTTGTTGGTGACCTCAACTTCCGGGATGCTTTCAATGTCGCCTGCTGCTGGTCTTGATGGTGGGGGCGAAGGTGACTCATCGATTGTGGTCTCTTCAATGTCGATCGCTTCTGAATCGCGTCCAGCAGGGTGAGGGTCGTTTACTACTAACAAGCCGCTGGGAATGGGAGCAAGTGAAGTAGAACCTTCAGTTCCACTTTCTGGATCTTCTAACTCCTCCATTCCCAGGTTTTGTATTGCTGTCACTGGTTCTTTTTTGTTCACTCACTAAGTAATTTACGAAAGAAAACTAGTTAACAAAAACGTTAAATAATCAAGTTATAATCGTTCACTTTAAAAGAATTGATCGCTGATCGCTGAAAAAAAGCGGTCGAAAAACTAAAACAAACTCCCTAAAGAAAGAAGATTATGATTTTCCCGCCATTAGAAGGAATACGAAGAATCGGGGCAACTGGAGACGAAATTGTGTAAAACTGAACAACATTTTACTTGCACTTGCAGCGTCAGTAAAACATGTCGGGTCAAGTCCCGGGTCATTTACTAACCTAAGGATCATTAGTTATAAAACTAAACTACAAAATGATTATTTTCCTCCAACCTTCTGCCGTTTTGGTTTGGATTCATCTCCATCCTCCTCCCCTTCAGCTTCCTCATCTTCCAGCTTTCCCTGGACCGCTGCTCCTTCTTTCACTGCCATCATAAACGCTCTCCCAATTTCGCTGTTCCGCGCTGGAGTCTTATCGTCGTGGGCCCGGACGTCATATGCGTGAAACACAAGGGTGGCCAACCAGTTCCACATGGATCTTTCTGTATTTTCCGTTTGGGTTACAATGGGATAGATGAAGTCGTCACAAAACTTTTCAACTTGAGGCTTAACTTCGTCCCAGGTGATTGATTGGTGATGTCCGTCCGATCCGAATTTGTTGTCATACCTTAAAAAATAGCTGAATAAATATTCGGCTTTTGAATGAAAAGTAAGAGTTAAGCGTACCTTGTATAGTGGACTTCTTCCAGCATCAGGCCAAGGCCAGGGGCTTTAGGAATGTCAACTTTTTCATGTCCAAACGCCTTTTCGAAAACATTCTCATGGGCAAACCCTCGGAGGATCGCTGCGCAGAGTCCAATCATTTTTCGGATCTGATGTAACATGAAACTTTGCCCTTTGACCCGGAGGACAACATACTCGAGCCCTTCCTTGACAAAGGGGTCACCGCAGTTGAAACTCAGAATGTATCTCATCGCACTTGGATCCGTGGAGCGTATCTTGGAAGTAAAGTTGTGGAAGTTCTTGGTTCCAATGTAAGTTTTAAAGAGGTTACGGACTCGCTCGAGAACCTCGGGAGTTATTCGGTAGGCTTCGGTTAAATTCGCTTCAAGCTGTAAATGAAAACTTATTAAACATATCAACGATGAAGTAGAGTATGTGAATGAATAATGTCTCCGCTTTTTCTTACAGGGGCAAATGCGAAAGTTGGTAGCATATACGAGTAGGTTCGAGCGTCACAGTTCTGCTTGGCGTCAAACCCACGGGTAACACGCTTCATCCCCATGATCCGAACGCAAGGAGGGATAACTTCATTCAGTTTGTTGATGTCCAAGGTTTCTGGTCCTTTGAAGGATACGATTTGCCTAGCTGCTGATACCTGCAACCAATCAATCAAATCGGTAATGAGTAATTGATTTAAAAAAAATCATTGGGTACTTGATTCTAAAAATTGACTTACATTCTTGTCTGTTCTTGCTGCTCTCTGGAAACCAAAGGATTGTGGCTTATTGAACTCATGGTCGTCAATGTATTTGTTCTTCAACATGGCGTCCAAAAATTCTCCTTCGATAGTCTTGGTGCCTGGATTCTTTTGCATTCCATAGTAACCTTGTCCACAGTAGCTAAGCATCAAGACCATCTTCCGCTTCTTGACTCTTGACAAGGCCTCTTTCTCTGCCTTACTTTCACTTCCTGATTCTACAGGCGCCACCGCGGCAGAGGACGTCGAGCCTTCGTCCTTCCCTTCTACGGCACATGAGCTGGTGACAGCAGAGACTTCATTTTCTCCAGCCTTAGCTTGTGGTTCGACTGTTTCTAAGGGGCTTACAGCAGCAGCGGTGCTTGAGGACGCCATTCTACCCGGAGAACCAAGGAGCTGCTGCGTTCTTGTCAAACAGCTCAACTTTGTGACGTTCGTAGGAGCGCCAGTGGTCGCCGGATTGATGACGGGGTAACAAACCACACGGTTTGTCACGGTCACGAAAACTGCACGTCCAAGTCGTGCCAGGTAGCCATACACTGTAAATCAAAAAATGAATATGAATCGCTAAGTTGTATAGCGCCAGCGTACTTTGCCAGTGAAGGTGAAGGTCAAGCAAGGGTAGTTTTTCACACAAACTAAAAAGAATAGCTGGGAAATACGAGCGTTGGCGGCCTGATAAGGAAAATTGCTTGATTCATTTGTTAACAACGAGTCCAGTGGTTCGAAACTTACTCGACGTGACTCGTAATCAATTAAGTCTTCTTCCAGTATCATCAAGTATCCGATAAAAGTAATCAGCATTCGCCTCAGCTAGCTCAGCAGCACTTTCTAAAATCTTGAAAACGCGAGGAAAACTTTCACTTTTTTCGGCTTTTGTTCTTGAATTCTCCCGTTGAAGAGAATAATTGGCGCCATGATACTCCTGGGGTAATGTGTACCAACCAGGACAAGTCCACCAGGTCAGAGGTCAATGACATTTCGTTTTTGTGGACATTTCTACCTCCTGGCCAGCCGTCGCGGCAGTTGACCTCCCTACGGTGCTATGCTATGGTTGATTGGTTGAATGAATTCTAATGCGATTTTTATTCACATTTGACTTGATGTCACAGGGACTGTTACTTCTAAAACTGAATTGTGATCAGTAAAACTGTTTTCGTTGCCAGTTATCGTCAGTACTTTTTAAAAATAAAAGCTAAGGTTCGGTTACATATTCAAACTAGAATGGAAGGTAATCAAAGATTTTTTGGTAAGCTAGTTGAGCCTTTCGTCATCCGTTGTATCTTGTTCCGTTTCCCCCATCGAATCGAGCTCATCCCCACTTCCATTCTTTTCTGTCGGACTTCCACCCGTCTGCTCACCGTCTGAACTCGTTTCCAGTTTGTTCGGTTGGAACGTACCCGCATTACACTTTTCAATTGCTAATCGGAGCTATAAATGTACAATCGGACAAGAATACAATCAGAATCATATAATAAACTTCCTGGGAAGAAGCCCCGGGGAGAGAGAAACTGGGTTTTACCTCTTTCATAGCTACAATCCCGATTAATTTTCCAGTGGCAGTGACATAGGCATGATTGATTCCCAAGAGGGAAAAGAGAGAGTGGACTTTGAGGAGCGTCGTTTTGGCCACAAGCTGGAAGGGCGCTGCGTCAATGTGGCACCGGGAAAAGTCAACGCGGAGGTTCATTTGTTCGTCTTCCCAGGCTCTTTGCTCCGCAGGGGACATGTCAATCACACGCTCACGAGGCTATGATTTAAAGTCAAGAAAAATTATCAGCCCAAGTTCACATCAATTCAGCGTCTCTCCACCCAATTCCATCGCCCAGCGTCAACTTACAAGGGTAACATTTTTCTTGAGAGGTACTAAAGGTGCCACTACTGCATTCTGCGGTGGAACAAGGAGTCCATTTTCGGCATCCGCATCCTGAAATGACATGAAACATAAAATGTAAATGTACACAAACAAAACATGCTGGATCATGGAAGCTTGAAGCCTCACTTGAAGCATGGAAGACTTCTGGAAAATGGCATGGAATGCATTCCTAACTCGGCTCTCGGCTCCGGTAACTGTCACATAGTGCTGTTGGAAGGGACTTGGCTTTTGTCCAAAGTTGTGTAGGGAAAATGAGTCTGTTTTCTTTAAGATTGACTTCATTGGACGCGCAGGCTGGACAGAAGTCACCGGGTTTACGGGGAGTCTTGGAGCTTCTATCGTGCTCACTTGCTGCAAATAGAGAAAATATTTCGTTCACACAGCGTTGCAGGCTTTTGGATTTTGAGTTCAATCGCTTACGTCTAAATTCTCATTGAGAGAAGAATGGACAGAGTTTGAAGACTCGGAAGCTGGTGACGTTACAATGACCGGGACCGGGGTGACCTCAAACCGTGAGCTGCGTCGCTCTGGTTCTTCTACCGGTTTCCGTTGCTCCGCAAATAGTTTCCTTTCTTGCTCCTCGCGGGCCCGAGCTGCCGCTTGGCGGTGCCATCTGGAAGTGACTTGGTTCCTTCGCTCGCGTCCCGTATGTCGCTCAATTGCTTTGATCAAGTGGTGCCGAGGGATGGAGCCAAGAAGGATCATATTGTCTGGGGTCTCCACCAATGGGAAGGACGCAAGTTGTTTGTTGTTCTTGAGGAGTATCTTCAGCTCTCGGTATGACATTCCGTACCAAATGTACCTGAAAGAAGGCAGCAAACCATTGAACAGTAAATCAATCAAACTGCTTGGCACCGGAATACCTAAGGTGTCCCAGAAAATTTTATGGTTAAATTACGAGACAAAATCGAATGGCACCAACTCACATCACATCGCGAATCATGAAATCTCGAACGGTAATGTCATAAGCACCAGCAGAACTTGAGGGGACGAAGTCTGGTAGATACGGGAGTTTCTTGATTATGGAAATGGAATCAAAGAGGGAGGGCTGAAGAAGGCCAGCGACTGCATTCGAGATCAGGACAGCCAACAAGATTGGAATAATGTACGTAATTTCTCCAGTCATTTCCGAAATGATGACTACGATGGAAACTGCCCGGGTCACAGCACCTGGATAAGGTCAAACAACAATCTTGATTAATCAAAACTCAACTTAAGTTCTTCAACGCATCTCACCAGAGACTGCTGCGGCCATAACCACCGCGTATCCACCTGGAATTTTATATAATAAAGTACAAAATTGTTAAATTGAGTGAACTAGATCTGTAATAAAAAAAAAAAAAAATATTTTGTTATTTTCAACAGTTGTACTCGAGCCATACCTGGAACAATTGGCCACCTATCTCCAGAATTTGTAAGTCCATCTGGAAACCACAAGTACATGCCCTCTCCCACCATTCTACCAAGAGCTGCCCCCAATTTGAACATTGGAATAAAGTTCCCTGCGGGGACGGGTAACGTCGATGCCAAGATGGTCATAAAAAACTGAAAAAGTGGCAAATTTTAACTTTAATTTAAAATAATGCGTCATGCAAGTGACCCTACTGTGGATACAGCGAAAACTCCTAGGTTGATAAAAATCCCTGTATGGTCATTAACCCAGTGCTTCATGATTGCCATTTCTTCCACAGTGAAATTATCCTTTGTCCATGTAAAGTTTGAGAAGAGGGTAATAACCTGTGGGGAAGTAAAAATCATTAAGAAACTGAGGTTTATGTCAAACTTTCCACAACCAATAAATAATGAAGAAAATAAAATTCCAAAAAGGACGCAAAGAAAAAATTAACTCAGGAAGCAAATCAAAAGGGATAAAACACACAGAAATCAGCGTTTTTTTTAACAAAATGGATGAGTGATTTGATTAATTTGATTACCCCCAACTCTTCCTGCGACATTGCTTGTCTGAAAAAATAATTGGAAAATACTTTCTCAGAAACTCGCACTTGTAGTTTAACACTTTATGACCCTTAAAAGATTTTTTCATTTACATAGTTGTCACGCTTTAATGCATCATTTTTCCTTAAACTAAATTGCACTGAAGCAATGGTTCATCATGCTTACCTGTTCGCTGGTCCCTAACTGTCCAGCGATGAACTGTCCGAATCCAAGTGGAAAGTTGAGAGAGGCAATAAGCCAAGAAATGATTAATGGGTATATAAACCGACTGCAAATTAAAAAAAAAAAGTTTAAGGAAAAATCCCAAACAGAGCAGTTATTTAACTCTGGAGTTATTGCAAGACGTACTTTTTCTGGAGAAATGAATTTAACTTCTT
>JAQIWD010001651.1:0-11623 GCA_034694825.1 Anurida granaria | reverse complement strand
GTGGTTTAGGAGGAGTAGCAGGACAAACAGACAGACAGACAGACAGACAAACAAACAGATGGACGATTTTATATATATAGATACCGTAAAGAATATCATGGGTGGTGTACTGGCTAAATTTTCAAAGGATGAGGAGGCGGAAGGAAGACAATTTACATATCTCCCGAACAATACGAAATGGTCAGCAAAGTACCGAAAACGAGATGAAGGAATCCTCCACAAGTGGAAATTCGCTAATCTCAAAGTGGGACTGATGAACCACAAAGGCCGTACAACCAGAAATAAAGGAAAAGTAGCTAAGTAATTTATGGCAAAGGGGTACATCTGTTTAGCATTGTCAGAAAACAAAAGCAAACTTATTAAAAGTTCTCTAAAATTTGTCAGGGGTCCATTTTTGAGCATGAAATTGTGAAAAAAATTTGTCCATTGGAGTTATAAATGGTTAGACAACCCGTAATGAAGAAGTTGACATCAACTTTTACTTGAGCATAATTAATTACCCGATGTTCGTGTGTTTTTTTATCAATATCTTTACACCAAAAACCCGAGGGCGTCCTTTTCGTGGTAAATTTGATTGCTTGAAGCATATTCAAGTAGCCCGGATGGCATTAAATTGTAAAACGAATTAACTCCCGCGATTCTGTTAGGCAGGGCTTTCGTGGATTTTTGATAAAACTGGAAATTCTTATCGGCTTTGTCCTTAATTAATTGGGCATCCAATAAATTCTGCAATAATTCAGATCAGAAATTGAATTAATTTTACATTGAATTAAAAATTGATTGTTCCAATTGTGGTTTGCTAAGGGTAAATCTTAAAATTTGCTTGTTCTAATACTAATTTTTTTGTTTATTATAAAAACTCAAATTGCTTATTAAAGAAATGAGTTTTCAGAAAACGCTCCCGATTTGTGTCAACTGATAAAGCGATCAACAAATATAGGTCCACTCAGAATATATTGCATAACTGCATAAGCTTTATTGGACATTACAAACTGAACCCGAATAATCTGCAGAAATAAAATCGAATTATTTTTAGCTCTCCACATTTCATTCCAAGCTTAAAGGAATAAAAGACGTAAAAGTTAAGAATGTTGAGTGAGACGAATAGGCTAATCAAAAAGTCACCTGAAAATGGTAGAAGTTTGGGAAAAGTGAAATCAAATACAACACTGTATAATTCTAATCAATTTTTGTTTTCAAATATAGCATGTAATATTCATCACATAATTTTAGAATCTTTGATTCACAACAAGAAATCCGAAAATAGTGGAACTGGATCTGGTTTAAAGGTTCCTCATCTTGGCTTCAACAAAAATTAAGACTTCTACATCACAAATCCAGAAGAAGGAGATAATCTATTCGATCCATTTGCACATCGCAACATTGATCACCCCATCTCGTAAATAATTTTTGTTTTCTATATATATATTTTGGGTGTGATTTAGTGTGGGGGGAAACAGTCTTACTTTCCAGGAAAAAAATTTCTGACTTTCATGGAATTTAATTGCATAGGGAAAAATCTTTTGAAGCTAAATATCCAAGAAATTTTGTTGATCTAATGGAATTTTTTTATTAATAATTCCGGTGTATCCGGCGTCTGAATCTACATAAGAGGCTACACGTAACACATTGTTTGTTCAATTTGCGCGTTTTAGTTTACCACCAAGAAGTAAATAAAAACTTTGAAATTCAAAAGCAGTTAGTCATCGGATTCTATTCATGCTGCCGAAAATGTTGGTACCTTTAGAGTAGACAAAATCCAACTCAATTGTTTATGAATAAATGAATAATTTATTTGACATTGGCTTTCGCCTTATCAAGTTCCGCGGGAAGTTTCACAATTTACGACATTGAATTCATAATTAAGCGAGAATGATAATGTTGTGCAGAATTGGCGAAATGATTTATGTGAGTTTAAAATTGAAAGAGGTAAAAGTAACTGCCGATGGTTACGGAGGCACGGCAGACAGAACGGGGTAGAAGTGCGGTGATGTGAGGAGGCTTAGTAGTTTGTGGTAGAGATCTCATAAGAGGTCCCATGGCGCAGTCGGTGGACTGCCTACCTTACCTTTTTGCTAAGCCACTACATTGCAAGATGCAGGGTACGTCGGGTGGTTTTCGGGTTTCGGGTCGGGATTTGCAGTGCCCGATGGGCCCTGAAGTACCCACCGTACAGCCCAACCACGGCTGGTTTTTCTTTCCCCCGTGCTCAGATGTCGTCGGCCAGATTCTGATGGGAAATTTGTCGAGAGGCTGGGTGGAAATTTGTATTATAATGTTCGGCGGGGCGGGGTCACCTTCTTCCATTTTTTCTTGGGCAGGCGACGATTACGTTTTCTTTCTTTTTTTCTTCACAGAATTAAAGAATGGGTGAAGTTTAGGAGTAACTGGGAGTGTATTTCGTCTTGGGGAAAATAGCGGCCGGGGTTGAGGTGGAGAGACTTCATTTGACATTGGTGAACTCAACATTGACGTGACTTTACAATTTGTGCTTCCGTTTCGGGGTGGGGTAGTCGCTCCGACGTTTGGGATTGCAGATTTAAAACCTCTGATTTGAGCGTGGATTTCGGATGGCAAGTGGGAGGTCCTCGCTCAGAGCGAACGGAGCGCCCTTGAGGGAAAATCGGGAGTTCCAAACTGTTTGACTTAAGGCAAGGTTTGGAAAGCTAACCTTGACGGGACGTGGCCGCTGGTTATGGGTAGATTCATGCCGTTTCTGTTTCTCAATCCTGGCGGTGAAGATAGCAGTAGATGATTTAGATGATGACGGGAGTTTCAATTCATTTTGACAACTGCTCTGAATTGTGGAAATGAAGTTACTTTCACTTTCACTTTCTTTTTCGGGAACCCCATAAAAATTAGATTGTTCTTGTTAATGTTCATTTTTGCAGATCAGCAATTCGTGTGGAAATTCGTGAGGCCTCCTGCTGCAGGAGTACAAACTCTGATGGATCTTTCGACGGTGGTACGACTATGGGGCCATCTAGGTTTACATGTGGAAGAATTTCTTTCATTCGGGTTCCGATTCCACTGTAAAATTCTGTGAGGGTCAGCTCTAGGGCGTTGTGGGAGATCATGAGGCGGTCCCCTCTTCTGACTAGACCCTAAAACCCAAGCAGTTGACTAATGCATTTGAGGCCAGATTTCAAGCATCACAGTTTCCCTCATTTTCTAAACCTAACCTAACTTAACCAATCTGATCACAACTCTCGCAGTCCAAGTCAAGTGCTTGGGTTTTAGGGTCTAGAACTCTTTCTGAACAGGGAATCAATCAGAACTTGTTGGTGGTTAATAATTCCCTGGAGTACTTCTATAGAAAAAATTTTTGGAAAACGAAGTGAGGAAAGAAATGCCCAAAGATGGTAGCCAGGGGTGAAGCGTCTGGTAGCTTTTGCTTTGACACTATTTTTTGTATTTTCGAATTCTTCAGATGTGAAAGTTTTGATTTAGTAATTTTTGTCTGAATTTTTACCGAGCGTTGTCGGGGATAATAAGATTCGTCGTGGTGCGTCCTCATTTTGTTGTAACGAGAATCCCGGAGATACCTGATAACTATTTCTAGCGAAATTAATGAAGAATTATAGGACCACAAAATTTCACGTCTTGACGTCCAACTCAAATGTTAAGTTTATGTAAACCCTTTCTTTGGAAAGTGGTAGAAATAAAAGCGGTGACACGTTTTCAGCATCGAAGTTGGAATCTACAATACAATATATTTGAAGTTTGTCATAATTTTTTTTAGCAAAGTGATAGAAAATGGGTTTAGGTTAACATTTAAGTTAATTGATCTAATTCCACACTAAATCATTCACGAATTATTGTTTCCAAAATTTCGTTTATTTACTTAAAAGTTGCAAATAATACTCAAAACACCCCAAAAGGCTACTCTAAATCTTCCCAGAATTCTTCATTACATGTACTTAAGATGATTGGTAGCCATTGTCGGGTCATTGGTTCGAAATCATAGGCTAATAAACTAAATGCGTTATTTGGAATCATAGTCAATTTCAAGAACCATTTGTTCCAAAACCTCAGTTATCTAAAACAGCAACATTACCTATCACAATTTTCAATTGTGAAGAAAATATTTTTCGAATGAGTTTTTTCTGGCCAAAATAGTATTACTTCATACCGGCACCTTGAATTTCTGGCGAGTCAGTCATTTTGTTTCCGGGAAAGTCAGACTTTCTTTCTGGCAAGTAAATGAAACCATTTATATTTTTTTATCCGATTCTGTTTTTGTTTTTATTTTTTGTCCAGAAATTTTGACACGCCTATTCACTTGTTGAAAACTGGTATTGCAACGGGGATCCTGGCTATGCCGCAAGCGGTGAAACATGGTGGTTTAATTGCAGGAACATTCGGATTTGTGGTAATTGGAATTCTCTGCATCCATGCAATGCATCTACTGGTAATTATTTAATAATGGAAAGGAAAATATAATGTAACTTCAGCTCAGATGCAAATTCGTTGAAATTTTTGGTTCTCTAGTTAAGTTGTTCCCGAGAATTGTCAAAACGAGCACGGACGCCATTTCTCGATTTTGCTCAAGTTGGCGAATTGTCATTTAAATACGGTCCACCTCCACTTCGACCATTCTCGAAAATTCCAAGGTATTTTTGTCTAGTTTTGGTGCACTGTTCGGTGAGGTTGCAGTATGTTTATAATTCCAGAATTTTGATTGACTCGATCCTATGTGTGGGGTATTTGGGTAATTGTTGCATTTTCTACCTTTTTGTGGCACTCAACCTCCAAATGGTAAAATGAAGTTATAAATATATATGGGATTATTGTATTTTGTGTTGTGTATTACATACCAAATTCAATTAAATTTATTTTACAGATTATCATGGAACAATTTAACTTTCTCTTACATGAAAAAATTTACATTTCACTTCTCCTCCTCCCCTTCATTTTCTTGAGTTGGATTCGAAATCTCAAATTCCTCTCCCCAGTGATGGCACTTGGCAATCTTTGCATGGTCGTCAGTATCGTGATTATTTTCTATTACATTTTTCGAGATATTCATCCAGGACACGGCGCGACAAATTTCAGTGTTGCCTCCTCATCCAACCTTATCGATTTGGCACTTTATTTTGGAACAGTACTTTATATATTTGACGTCACTGGAATGGTAAAACTAGAATTGGATATTCGCTAGGTGTTCCCATCCTGTTCGAACCAAAATAGTTTCAAATTTTCTACGTCAAAAAAATACCAAAAAAAGTAATGACTGAGAACATGGATAACTAAATGGCGGTTATTGTTAGAAAAGGTATGAAAGTAATATTGTAAATTCAAATTGTGGAGTTACGCTCTGCACGGATCCTCCGTCCATAAACTGTGACTCTTCTGTTGATTTTAGTTTAAATTTTTGTCACAGGTCCTATAGTAGAAGGGTAGATCGTGGTTCATCCACAATTTTTCCTCAAACCCACCCCACACACCGACCTATCCACCACCATCAACCACCACACCTAATACACCGCCCAAACCCACCCCAAGTTGTCCTTTTCGAGACCCGATCGTTTTCCCAAACCCAGCCAGGAGGACCTTTTTTCCGAAACCCAAACCCAACCCAGGAGGACCCTTTTCCCAAACACCCAAACATGCCCGTATCAAACCTAAATTAAATGTCGCAAATTCAAAATAGCGAATGAAAATGGTGAATCAAAAAATCGATGTCTGCATCGAGCGCGGGAGTCAAGGGTGCGGCTAGCGCGGGGGCAAACCTAAGCTACACAAGCTTACCCCAAATTCAATAAAATGCTCCAAATTAAATATTGTCGCATCAGTCGCAATCATGGCGTCACCGAGTAAAGACTGGATGAAAAATCTGGATCAGAATGCGGACGTATACTCAGTTTCGGTTCCAGGAACACACGACAGTGCCGCATTCCAAATAAGTCCCCCCTTGCAGAGTGGTGGCATATTTGGTCCGCTTGGTGCTGATCGTTATTTCATACAGTGGATTGGTTGGCAAGAATCACATGACACGCACCTGAGTAATTTTAACAGTAAAAGGGAGGAGCAGATTGGTTTTATTATTTGATGTTGTCATAAATGTGGCTGACCAACATTACCACAACCGTCGTTGGGCTTCTTCTAAAAGTTAATTATATTTTTAAACTCATCGTCTTAGCAACAAAGGAACGGTCGAACAAGCTTTCCTAAACATTGCCGTATGCGTTGTTATTTTTTGTCAAATGTCATTTTGCCAAAAGGTGTTGTAAAATGGATATTTTTATAATTTAGGTTACGATCTCTTGCGGATTCTTCCGAGGGCTTGTATAGGAAATTCAATTAAGATATCTATAGTCAAATGTCCGACTCGGAGGTTCCAATGGGCCACTTTCCCATGTTTCGTGTCAGGAAAACTATATGGCAGTAATTTTAACCCAAGTCAGCTTTTTAATTATTTTAAAATGTGTTCTTGTACTCCTCAAATTGGAAAATGAAATTGAACCACAAATTTGCATTTAGCAGAAATTAATTCGTCTGTAGAGTTATTATTTGCGTCGTTAGTGAATACTTTTTTAAAACTAACCCAATGTAGGATACCGGAATTCTAAATAGATTGAGAATGACAGACGAAACTGGTTGTGGGGTCTATAGTAGTAAATCGGTTTTGTTAAATTGAATACCGCACTTAGATAATCAAGATCCATAATTAATGAAGAGTATGCAAAATCTTGTCAACTTTACAGAATCAATTTACTACACTATATTTCCAGCAAACCCACAGAGTACATAAAATTCAATAAACAAAAAGCTGCATTTCAGTTAATTGCGTCAGATGACTTCACTTCTTTACGTGGAAAGAACCCTGCAGCCCTGCAATAGAATTTAAGGTATTAAAATAAAACTTTTGGAAAGCAAATATGATAGATGATACATTTTTCGACAAATTAGAACTCATGTTTGCAATGCATTTTCAAATACAGAATTTGACTTGTTTTAGTATTCTAATGAAAGTTGTGTACACATATTTAATAAATTCATTTACTAATTTCTTAAAACCCCAATTATAAATTATGCAATAAGCATGTAGAAATAGCGATTCATCCTTTCCACCTCTTTTTCTTTGGCCGGTTTCTTGTTTAAGTTAAATTTTTATATTTGGAAATCCAACTTGATCCAGCAGAACCTTATCAGTATCTCTATTAAAACGTTATGTGCTTACTAGTCATTCGGTGGTTTTGTGTACCAAAACTTCAGGGATATCCGCCCATACTTCCTGCCGCTTGGTAAACTTGATGTAGTCCAAACTCGGCATTGAGAATTCCTTGCATGTGGTATCAAATTGCGACCATTGTCGAACATGTTTGACATTGTTGGGAAAATTTGAACTTAATACCCTATTTAAGTCCGTTGTTAGCATAAGTGCAAGAATAATTTTCTGACAGATATATACGTGTCTGCTTTAGAATGCTAAAAGTAGATCAATCAGTGTTGAAAGGACCACTCTTCCCCATAAGTACAGGAGGAATTCCTTTTTTTCAAAACTACATACGCTGCCTGCACTTACCCGAAGGGCTGTCATCCCTTTCCACCACTTGGTCTCTACGACTGCTTTACACTTTTCAGTCCTAGTTCTAATTAAATGTTGAGAAAGGATGTGAATGTCGGTTGCCAGATTGAATATGTAGTAGGCAAGAAAGATTGAACACATGACTCCCAGTAAAATAGAAGTTCGCAGTATAAAGTGCATCTCTGCACTGTTCAGTAACATATACGAGCACGTGATTATGGCAACTACCATAGTAAATAGAGTGCTTGTGAATAGGATGCTGTATGTCTCGTTGTACACCTGGTGCATGACACGGAGCTGCATGTAGCTGGATTGGATGTTGATTTTGTTTCCAGAAGTTTTGTTTTTCCGGAGTGTTGGCCTGGAAAACGTAACCATAGTTACATAGCTATTTCCACCACTTGTTATGTTTGAGAGAAACTTACCTCGCTCCTTCTGCTATCCTGAATAATTCTTGAATGGAGCGAAAAGTGGAAAATAAATAAGTACAGTGCCATACGATCACCGCCGCAAAGTTTGGGCCCTGTATTAGACCTGTGCAGAGGAAACAAATTATAAGAATCCTGAGACCGAATGCTGCGTGCCACTCGCTTAAACCAGCAGTTAGTTCAAACAGTTCACTTGCGTACGTGACACCTCTAAATGAGCCTGGCAGAGCGACGGAAATGAGATATATAAACGGAAACTGAACTATAGTAAAAAAGATGGAGCCAGAGGCGAAGGAAGCGAAGACGAGCTCGTAGCCTCTGTTCAGTTTCTGTGACTTGTTGTAAATAGCCGCAAGGGAATAGTTTGTTATTGAGATTAGCCGCCTTCGATAATGCGGGTGGATCAAATAACATTGGCAGATAATCATGAGAACGTAGAAGGCAACTAAACCAAGCAAAAAAAATAAATCCGCGGGTTTCAATTTGCCAAATAATATTTCACCACACCAGTACAATTGTAGAGTGGTCATTAACAGAACTCCGTAAATTGCATAGTAATTCTTCCATTTTGTGCAAGGGCCAGGGTCAACTGTATCAGGCTTCCCTCGGTTGAGATTGTATGTATAGTGGGCTGTATGCATCAGTTTGCCAAATTCGTACATAAATTTTGCATACGTTCTCACGCGCCTTTCAGTTGTATTGAAACCCATTTTATGAAGAAATTCGTATTCACTCAACTCTACCTTGAACTTTATTATGAGAAGAAATTTTAGTTTGTCTGCCTTTTTCATCAATATCTATTCATCAAACATTTAATTGCGAAGACTTCCTTTTCGTGTTGAAATTGATTGGCGTCCTTTTTGTGGTAAAGTTGATTGAATGGAGAATATTCTAGTAGCCTCTGATCACACTATATCGCAACAAGCATTTCACCGTACATATACGATGCTATTGAGGCTATAATTTATCGTACGTTCTCCCGAATAGCAGCTTTAGGCAACTGCTGAACATGAGGCAGACTCCTCCGGAGTTTTCGCTATGGTTGCACTGTCGATACGTAAGGGAGACGAGAGATACTCGTGTGGATGTTAGCTGTTGGGTGAGCGTGTACGCTAGTGCGAAAATTAAATGAGACTCCAACGTCATCAATCAGCCGAATTTCCTGTGCTTTCTTGACTACTTACTTTTCTTATACAAGGCTTTGATCACGTCGGAGCTTCATTCATTTTGGTGAAAGTTGGGAAACTAACACCGGCTTTGTAGGTAACCGCAGCCTCTGCAAATGCCCTCTCCGACCCATTAGCCGGGTATACCCACTAGGGTCCAAAAACACAAAATTTCATTCTCACACCTTCTCAATCCATTCCTACATGTAAAGAGAAAATTCCGTTAAAACATGAAACCATTTGGGCAAAAATTAGGGTCGCACAGAGAGGTCAAAGTTTACCATTGGTTAGAATAGGAGAAATCAGATCGAAATCGAGAAAAATTACTCCCACTTCGAATCATTTGGAATTTTATACTAAATTCGTTTTTCCTAGAGGTACTTTACGTGCTGAATTAGAATCCATCGCTGAAACGTTGGCAGTTATTTCTCATTGTTTTACCAATTTAAAAATGTGGAACCCTTTGGTCAATGGAACTATTATTTCCAGCAACTGTTATTTCCCCATGATAAGACGAAAGTCAAAGTCAAGGGTTAATGAAAAAATTGCTCTATAGTTAGTTAAGGCGTCCGATAAATATTTTAATTCCCTCGCTTTGTTGGTTCCTGACGGACGCCATGAGCGGAGCGGGGCGTCTGCTGTATCAAAAATGCACAATCCAAAATTTAACGACCTCCGCCTCCTGGAGATAGATAATGAAATAAACTCTTGGTGAATATTTCCCATGCACCAGAATGATTGGCGAAATCCTATTTTCAATAAATGAAGCAATCCGTCGATTTCGTGTATTGAATTTGCTTTGAATTTGAAGGCCAGTATTACGTGCCAATGACAGAACTGCCATAGGTTAAAAAATTTATAGATTTCATGTGACTAAAAATATATTGACAAATACTAGGGTTTAATTAATGACATCAAATTGAGGCGCAAGGAAAGAGTGGACCTGGAACCCCAAAATTTTATTGAAGTTTTTATTTGGAATGTTGTCCCGAGTGCTGCACCCATAATGGTATTCGCTGATCTGTATGTATGTATGTGATTCCAAAGGTATAAATCCATGGGATAAATTTGTACGTATAACTGCTGCTCCACTTTACAGTTTTATTAATTTGTATACTCAACTCTAGTTCTTATGGTTGAGGAATACTGGGGAGATCCGCAAATATTTCGACCGGAACGATTCCTAGAAATATCTGGAGAAATTAATCCAAAGATTGCTGAAAAAATGATTGTTTTTGGATTGGGTAAACCAAAATTTGACACTTTCAATGACGTGAACCAGCTAATTTTGAATTTTTTTCACATCAGGTAAAAAGCAATGTCTGGGTGAGTCTTTAGCATGGGAGTTAATAGCAAATTGTGTCAAATTTTCAATCCCATCTCCAGGTTTTTTCAAGTGAGGGTTTTAAAAATAACCAATTACTTTAAATCCAAGGTAAATTGAAGTATAAATTTTAAATTAGCTTGCGTAGTTTTTTATTCAGTTTTAAAAATTTGGATATCAATACAGGTATTTGGTCCATGTAGTAGAGATGCCATATTTGATGTCTAATAATGCAGTGCAACGCAACTCCTTTGACAATGCTGTCATTGAATCCATTCTTTTCGTTTCATATAGTTTGTTAGGTAACTACAGTTTTCTTTTTTCTGAAATACGGTCGCTAAAATTTTATGTTGAGTCATTATTCTACCCAGCAGATATAAAGAGCTCAATTTAAAACAATTGCTGAAGTGGACTCCATTTGTGTCCAACATGTTCTCCAGTAAAGTAAATTATTTCACTAAAATAATAATTCAAGCCAAGAGGATATTAGGCTGTTTACGATTATTGATTTTTTTGGTAACTTGAAACTATCCCAAGTGTACTTGAAATTCGCGTAAAATGGTAAGAAGACGTCAAAAATCAATAAAACAAATACATACATACATACACATACATACATACATACATACATACATACATACATGTTTTTGGTAAGTTTTAATTAAAACGATTTAAAATCATCATCGTTTATTTTCTTGAGCTTAAGGTATCGTTAGGTAAATAATGTTTGGTCAAATTGGAATCAGTTATCGAAACGGCGAAAACTTAATGGGGCCTTACACAAGAACCGTTTGAACCGAGGGCTAATCATTGAAAAAATATTCCTGCAACTCTTCTAAGCTCTCAAAATTCTTAAAATCCATCAGTCGCAAAAGTGAGAGTAGCAGAAGGTGTTTCGTTAATAAATTACTTGGACTGAAATACTACAAGCGAAAGTACTGGGCAGGCCCGGCCTTAGGCACAGGCAAGCGGGGCCCCAGCCTAGGGCCTACCGCTTGGGGGGCCTACCAAAAAAGATTAGTTCTGTGGAAAATTATATCAATAGATGAAGCAATATAATTTAATAGAATTCCTTTTGTCATCTGTTTTGCAAATTAGATTGGGCAATTGAACACTAGTGCCCACATTTGGCGGGTGCGGCAATCGCTACTGCAACCAGTTTAAATTTGTTGTT
>JAQIWD010001650.1:0-11625 GCA_034694825.1 Anurida granaria | reverse complement strand
AAAAAGAACGCAGCTGAGGGGATTCTATTCCGCGTCTTGTCACAATGTCAACCAGCAAAATGTAAGGTAGGTGTGTTGTATCGTTGCCCTATCTCCACCATAGAGAAAAAGAACGCAGCTGAGGGGATTCTATTCCGCGTCTTGTCACAATGTCAACCAGCAAAATGTAAGGTAGGTGTGTTGTATCGTTGCCCTATCTCCACCATAGAGAAAAAGAACGCAGCTGAGGGGATTCTATTCCGCGTCTTGTCACAATGTCAACCAGCAAAATGTAAGGTAGGTGTGTTAACCACACACCACATGTGTACTTCTATATACAAATGGAGAACAAACCACACCTTTGATATTGACTTCTGTTTACGTCATTACATTCCGCATGATTGAAAAGTCGGTTGGTTCCTTCGAGAGGAAGGATGTCATAACTTTCAGTTTTATGCTCGTAACTAATTGTATTACTTATTGGTATTGTGCTATTTCACTTTTTTTGTTAAAACTTGGACGAAAAAGCTACTTGGTATTAATATATTTTCTCCTTTTTACTTGGACATTTTCACTGACAGCCTTTTCCAATTTATTTGTTACGGAATAGTTTACAAGAACTATTTTATTTTATAGGATAAACACAAGCAGGAGCAAACCGATCAATTCTCAAAAAGTCCTCACTGACTCAAGAACATGCCGTTTACTTCATTGAAACAAACAGAATTGGCTACTTCGTCATTCCATTCGCTGTAGCCGCCGGTTGGGTAATTATTATTGGTGTTGAATTCGGTCTTTTTTGTAGTTTTAATATTTCTCGCCACTTGCCGCCGTTTTTTGTGTTTATGACTATGGCAGCTCGGATAACGGCTCTATCACAAAATTTCAATATGACCTGAAAGTTCACAGAACGAGGCATGAAGGCGAGGGATAAAATATTGACGGAGCGCAGAATTCAATCTATTTGATCTTGTCCAAATCTGACTTGGAATCTGGGAGGCTCCTACGAAGTGAAGCCAACTTCCTTTATGTCCTTTGCTTCATGAAACTTTCATAGACAAACTTATGGGCTTATTGTGCACTTTTTAACTTGAGCGACTGTACTTGCAACTATACCTTAATCCCCTCATCATGCACATGGTACGTTGTTCGGAATTAAAATACAGTCAAAACCTTCAACACGGACACATGTTAGGATCACACAGGCCATACACACAAAAGCAAACAACAATATCCCATTTACAGTGTGAATAAGGAGATATTTGATTGTGATTGATTAGTAATTTTTTTTATGTAAACTAATTGAGGCACAAAGAGTTGTTTCCGTACCCCGTGGCACACTCTTCATTTTGTTTTGTTCACGAAGAACGATAAATCTATCGAATAAATCCATCCGGGGTTGGAAGATGAAATTATGCAAAAATTTTAAATGTTTTTTTAATGATGGACTTGATTTTTAATAAGGATTTTGCTATTCTTAGCAAGATTTGAAATATTGTCATTTTAATAATGTTTTAAAGATTTACAATCCGTATTTATGCGAAGCCCTTGATTACCTCTAAAATGTTTACCTCTAAAGTGTTTACCTCTAAACATTTACCTCCAAAAAATTTACCTATAAAAGAATTAATTTCTAAAAACGTTTTCCGCTAAAAAATTTACCTCTAAAATAATTTACCTCTACAAAATTTACCTCTAAAAAACTTACCTCAAAAAACATTTACCTCTAAAAATATTTAACCTTTACTAAAACTTATTCCTGAAAGTAAAACGTATAAAACTTTCTGGACAGACAGTTGCACTTAGATTAGGTTCATGTGGTATTCAATTAGCTGAGTGAAGTGCACGTGTCGACCAGGCGGGGGCAAAAGTTCGGACAGTTTCAATTACACTCTCACAAAATTCCAAGCTATGAAAACGGCGCTCTCAAAAAATTTTGTTTTAGAACGCAGATACGTTTTTAATATTACTTCTATACTATAATTTTTCCTGAGTCCTTATTAAAAAAAAGTTCAACAAATATTGAAAATTTTAGGTTAATAATCAGAAGTTTTAAACAAGTTTCGCCTTTCCTAAAAAAATTCAAATTTCCAAAAATATTAAACATTTTCAAAAAGCGTCCGGGAGGCAAAAAAAGTGAACAATTTAAACCTTTGTTTTGAACTGACCTGATCGGAGCTTCAGCTTGTGTGGAGCGTTGATCATTTGTAGTTTTGAATTTTAACATGTATGTTTTCCGAGTGTTGAGTTGGTTCATGGTTTAGCAGTCCTTAATACCACAAATTTTATTGCATTGCATTTTATCTCAAATTGTATTTCCAAAGTTTCATCATATTTTGAATTTTTTTTAATTTTTCAACAATTTTTGAATTTCTAAATATTTTAAGCTTAATGACATTTTCAAAATTTCCAACAAAGATCGTTAACCTTTTTGAAATAAATCAAACTTTCTCAACAAATTACTACATTTTGTGTAAAAATCCAAATATTTTTAAAAAAATAATCTTAAAGGCAAATTTGTTTAGATGTAAATTTTTAGAGGTAAATTTGTAGAGCGAAAAAATTTTAGAGGTAAATTTTTTAGAGGTAAATAATTTTAGAGGTAAATATTTTTAGAGGTAAACACTTTAGAGGTAAACATTTTAGAGGCAATCAAGTGGACTCATTTACAATCCGTCCTTATGTAGTATTTAGAATCTGCGGTTTGTTTCTTCACTTTCTCTTGATACGTAAAGCGGATATTATTGTTACTTTTTTTTACTATAGTCATATAGTTATACGACTATTACTACAGTTTTATTACAAATTACGAATTGGATGAATTATTTTGCAGAACTGAATCACGAAATCATCACGAAAATCGTAGAATTAAAATTTTAATTTTCTCGAATAATATTATGTTATAAATTAAAGCCCTCCCCAAAACCTTTTCTTCCTGGAAGGGTGCCCAAAATTGCCGCAGCGCTCCCACGTTAGATGGCCAGGGATATTCTTTGTTTCAGCAAAATGCTGCCCGTGTGTCCCCCGTCACCGTTTTCAACTGCTCGCCCAGAGACTGGATGAATGTTGTCGCTTCTCACCCGTAAACACCAATTGTCTCAATGGCAACCGGGACGAACCAATACCAATCCTCAGGAAGAGCACATTTCCATTGATTAGTTTAAAGATTTATGGCAAAGTAAAAAAGAGACCCTATTTCCCGGAAATGGTTTATACTGGCGGCCTAGCGATGGCGGTATTTAAGCTGTCACGGGAAGTGAGAGAGAGGATGTGTTAGTCATAGTTGCGAATGGCTGATGTGTCAATTATGGATGGTTTGACTTTAGAGTTAAGTAGATCAAGGTCTTATGTCCTTGCTGAAATGAGTGTGACATGCCAGTCAATAAGTATAAATACTGAAGAATAAATATTAGAATTATCTCACTCCGAGATCACATCACTTGGGATAATGGACAACAATTATTCCTCGTCGATATTTAAATACTGATAACATTAGAACAATGGTGATAGCTGTGTAAGCGTGACATTCGAAAATGCCGTCGTAGCGCAGCAGCGACATAAAGAAATTGCGGATTTTCAACATGTGCATTTTAATAATTTGGACATCTATTTAATTGCGGCGTAGAAATGGCGGCGTTTAAGCACTGGCCACATTTAAACAATGATGATATCTATGTAATGGCGACATTTGAAAATAGCGGCGTTTCAGCAGCAGCGACATTCAGAAAGGACGTCTTTTCAACTGTGGCGACATTCTAACAATTGCGACATCTATGTAATGGCGGCCTAACACTGGTGAAATTTAATAGCTGGCGACATTTAATACCTGGTGATCATTAAACAATGTCGGCATTTGAAAATCGCCGCGTTTCAGCAGCAGCGACATTAAAAAATGTCGGTTTTTCAACATTGGCGACATTTTAGCATTTGCTAAATCTATGTAATGGTAGTATTTAAGCAATGGCGAAGTCTAGTATGTAATGTCGACATTTAAATTAAATTTGTTTTTGTAAATAAGGAGCATTGGAGTTTCTACCATTTTTTTTAGTTTTGAGTGGGAAAAATACTAGACTCACTATTTTCTTTTGAAACTTTGAGTGTTTTCTTTCCCCTCATTTGTATTTCTTGGATTTTTTTTTTTTGAAACCGTAAGGACAAAATGATAATGAAACTGTAGTTGGCATATTTGTTTACAAAATTTTGATTCCTAAAGCGTTGGTTTAGCGCGATTGGCTAAAAATTTGGACCAAGCCGGTGCCTAGTCTGCTTAGTCCTAGAAACAATACTGTTTGGTTGACAGAAACGTCAGCAATTTTTCCAAAATAAAGAAAAACATGTTGTTTTAAATTTTATGTTAAATTATAAGAAGATAGGTATTGACCATCCCATACGAAGGGGAAAAAAATGAAAGAGGAAATAGACCAACTGGTTTACTGGAAGATACTATGGTAGAGCACTTCCAGGATTGAAGAAGGAATAGGGTTTGATTTCCCACTCGGAATAACTTTTTAATGTTTATTTCTTTTTCCGTGACAAAACTAAGTAAACCTGTAAACCTAAATAAGAAATTCAGCTGCTAATCTCAGTTGGAAATGTTGAAAATGAAACCCCATGATGTATAAGCAAATCTTGCAGAAATTTTGAATTTAGTCAAGAGAATTGGTGGGAAAATTGAATATCTTAAGTTTTCAGTTCGAAGATGAATTAGCAAATGAGGCAAGAGTTTTCTATAAAGATAGAATAAAACTCAACTAGGCGGCAAATTAATTTTTTCCATAAAAACAAATTAGGTTTTATTAAAGTTGTTAACTTTTGCGAATATATAACCTTTGCAACCGCCATTTATTTTCCCCGTGTCTTATTGCTGCGCATCGTTTCAAACAATTAAATATTATATTTCTTAAAAATGCTCACCGCACATATAAATGTTTAAATATTTTATCATTAAAGTTAATACAATTTCCACAATTTATTAATACGCATAATTCTGTATGAAGCAACTTCTTGTTCTTGACTTGTTCATAATTTCATAATCAAGAATTATCGTATCATGTTGTTTTACTATCAAAAAACTGTATTAGCTGCTAGAAAACTTTTCAACTTTTGTTTAACTATTTCAACATAGTATTTGTTTTCAACGGAAAGTAAATTGTTAAAAATTGGTAAAATATACATTGCAGAAATTATAAGTGGGCTAAATTAGACAAACCACGTGGGTCTCGGCAGGTGAACCCAATTCCTGTTTGGTCGTGTTTGGGTTGGTTTCCTTCAATCAAAAGGTCCGTAGTTCCACATACTGTGTAAGCTCCATTCCGTCTTCGCCCTCGATAATAATTCGTTGTTGTCATTAAACAATCAATATCGTCATGAATCATAAGTAATTAAGCATCTTACTTCAAACTGATTTATAGGATTTGACAAATGTATATTTGCTAATCGATACATCGGTTGAAGACCTTGTGCAGCCTTGTAAAATAAATTTATCCCAATATTGTTAATTTGATTCGTGTTTCTATGTTCAGCATTTAACTCACCCTTTGGTCAAAAAAATTTTGAAAATATTCTGCATAAACTTGAAAGTCCGGCCTAGATTCTGGTGGCATCTGCCAAGACAGTCTCATTAAGCGGTATCTGTATTTATTTAAGACGTAAAATACGGTGATTATTAAACTATTTTTTGAAAATTTATAACAATTATTTTAAAAATAAGTACGTTTCCATGTCGGCATAGTAAGGTTTACCAAGGCGCACATTAGATTCTAGTACACCTTCAATGGTTTCCCCATCTTGAATTGAATAACCAGGTGAAGCTCCCAAGGAAAATATTTCCCACAATGTAACACCATAAGACCAAACATCTGACTTTACATGGAATCGTCCCTTAAGACCTTCCAACGCTGTCCACATCGTTGCAAAACTCTAAGCAAAATATAAAACTTCCTAGTTTAAATCTGTGTTAGTAACGTTAAGGTTTTACCTAACTTAATTAAATAATTAAATTACCATGTGTCCCCGGTTTCTGTAGTAATCTTTGTTGGGGCACATCAGTCGAGACAATCCAAAATCACTAATTTTGGCGTCCAATTTTCTGTCAAGTAGAATATTTCTTGTTGCTAAATCCACGTGAAGGATCTGACGTAAAATATGGACTTAAAGGTATATTTCATTTTTTCGTTATTCGTAATTATAATTTTACATTACATTGTTACTTTTCAGAAAATCCATTCCTTCAGCTATCTGCTTTGCCCATTTTAGTGCAATTAGGCAAATGGAAGGGCGTCCATGATAGTCAGCTACTACAAATTCATCTTGGTGTTTTTGAATATACTCCTTAATGCTTCCATGTTCACATAATTCCATTACCAACCAAATTTCCCCTTTGCAAATAAATTTCAGAATTTTAAACTTGAACCAAACTAATAGAGTCCAAAACTTCTACCTTACGTTTTTGAAAATTCTTGGTCACTGCTCCGATAAAATTGACAATATTTTCATGATTCCCAAATAGGTGATTAATTTGCATCATAATTTTAATCTCATTGCAAAGTATATCTATTAAGGCGTTATCGTTTTTGGTTGGCAAGGTACCCTTAATAGCGACTTCTTTGAATGTATCCAAATTGTCGATCCGTTCCTTTAATTTTCCATTATATACAACACCAAAGTTCCCTTTGTTAATTTCCGAACCTACCAATAGAAAATACAGGAAATTTAGGTTTAGTTGAAAATACAAAACTCACTTTAGACATTTTGGATTTTTCAAAATTCAAATCAACTCAAAAGAAGTCAACTGATTCTTACACAAATCCCACAGGAAGTATTCCGGCATCCGCAGTTGTATTTGTAATTTCAAAATATCAAACTTATAAAAAATTTTCAGCGTCAGTTGTAAATGTGTTTTTTAAAGAAACAATTTGAAAAATTAAAAATATGGCAAAATTTCCCAAAACTGAGCTAAAAAAAAATTACAAAATCAAGACATTTAGTATTGAAAATTTTATCGTCAAGACGGTAAATACAGAAACGTAGACCCTTCCGCATTTCTAGATTAATTTGAGCATTCATATAAAAAATCCACGTTAAACTATTTACATTAACGGCTCTAAAATTAAAAAACGTTAATCGTTTTTTACACAGTTTAAAAATTATGCGTCTCATGAAGCTTTGCCATCGTGGAGGACACAACATTTCCCTGCAACGATACACTACAGAGTGCATAAATTGTACATATTTGCCTTGTAATGGAGTGGTTATTCATATCACTGGAATTATCAGTATCAACATCAGCGCAATCTGTAGTAACTCATCAAAATTTCCAGCGGCAGCGTAATCAGTGTTAGTTGTTGATTCGAGTTTTAGATTAAAGATATTTAAATTAATGAATTAGTGTTTTAAGGTTCAATTAACCTGTGAAAAGATCCTGGTCATCAATTTCATATTTTTCGGATATGTACGGTAGTGATATAAACTGGATTCGCTGGTCATCGTCGTCTGTTTTTTTTTCCATTCACTCCTTGGCTAAATGTGTTCTCTATTTCACATAATTTCCTTTTGTGTTCGTTTGCCTTGAGAAAAAATCTTGCAGAAATAATTATGAGTAAACTGAAGAATAAAACCAAAAGCAAAAGGGATACGGCCAGTGTCCACGTGCTTGGAGGTTCAACTATAACCTCAATCGTCCTATATGCGGTATCTCCAAATCGATTCGTAGCAGTACATGTATAAATTCCCGCCGTCGTCGTCCCTACAACAGGAATTGTGTAGTAACTTTTTACACGGTTTTCTGATATCACAACGCGCTGGGTTTCAATAATTGTTCTATTTTTGGTTTTCCAAGTAAATTCAGGCAGAGGATCGCCCCAGGCATCGCAGTAAACTGTCTGGTTGACGTCACCTAAAGTAAACTGTTGCAAATCTCTATTTGTTCCAACTATTTCAGGTAATTTTGTCTCTAGATAAAAAAAAACAGTTCACATTACACAATTAATAACAAAGTAAAATTAGCGCATTACCGTGAACAGTAACATGAAATTATCTTTCTGCACTTCCGCCCGAATAGTTAACTTGACAAATATAAACGCCAGGCCTGTGCAAACAGTAATCTATTCCGCACTGCAAAATTACAATTTAAAATGCTCTCAAAAACTACTTATAGTTTATATTAGCTAATATTTTTCCAGGCCGAAGAAAAACCAAAAGTCACCTAAATAAATTGCCAAACTTCGCCTAACCAAAAATCCCATAACTTTAATAAAACATATCGCAACAATGAATTACATTTTGTCAAACTGTTATTTGCAACTCCGACATGAAGAACATTATCAACCTGAACGTATTAAACAGATAAAATATTTCACTAAACCGACAATCAGTTTGCACAATTCCAAAAGTTTGAATGATTTACATTATTCAACAGAATTCATAATTTTATTGAGAGAGAAATTGCATTCTTTGTTTTTGACTGGTTTAGATTTATTTATTTGATTTTAGTTTATTTTGATTATATTTTTTTCATTTTGAAACCAAATGAAATAGCATTCAGCGCGGAAGAAATGTTTGTTCCAATAATCAAGTACATTAAAACTTGGTTGGGCTGGATATAGATTTTTTTAGCTTTGGCGTTGCCTTTTTTTCAATCGAATTGGATTTCGAGATGACATGAAATAGAATCGAACAAAAATAGCCCGGGGGGTGGGGGGAATCCTCCGGAGGTTACCCATTCCTGATTCCAGTTATGTGAATTTTGGTTCTACATAGCCTGATTAAAATAGTAGTAGTTTATATATTTTATTTTGGTTTCTTACCATTGATAAAACTCTTGTTGTAATGAGTGATACAGTTATTGGCTTTTGTTTACTTAAAGTGCGACGATTGGGTATTAAAACTTCATCCCAATCCAATGTAGAATCCACCGAGTCAAAACTTTTAACAAATATATGTGATCCCAGTGGAGAGGTATAGTTTTCATTGTATGCATCAAATACCTGGAAAAGTATTTACAGATTTATAAATGGCAGATTAGGAAAATTCTAATAAAATGCAGTACAATTCCATTGTGTGTCCATTCAACAAGTACAGGAACCGCCGATGTTATATTACAATCAAGTTGAAACTCATCCTGGTCATATATGTTTACGTTTTTCTTGCTAGCATAGATTGTAGGAGTTGTTCTTGCTATGCGAGTTCAAAAATGAGGAGCATTCTGAGCAGTTTAAATAAAACTGATTAAATGCGAGTATATTATACCTAGAACAGTTGGAGATTTGAATGACGTGGTTGTAAAGGCGTCATAGCTATTCCAAACCGGGGCGTGACAACTCACGTTTACCATTCCCATCGTTGCTTTTGTGCAAAACATAGATGTATGCCTTGGTAAAACTTTCAGTTCTCCTACTCTATAACTCTTGGTATCCATAAGTTGTTCAAACATTTCTTTAAAATAACAATAAAAACGCAATTACCCGATTGGTAATTAGATATATATCTATATTTAGATATGATATATAATGTATGAGGATACTCACGTTTTCTCGGGTATGTTATACTTCCGTTTTCCCATTGAATGAACCATAAAATTCCAGCTGCATACGGATACTCGCTTACTTCGCATAGAAAACACAAATCTGATTCTGCAAGGATATACGCCAAGCCGCCAGGTTCACCATCAACTTCAATTTTTCCGTTAGGTGTTCCATGATTACTCTTATCAAGCTTATAAACAATATTTTTTCGAAAAAGTTGGATGGAATCAAAATCAGTTTTGTCCATCCAGATATTCCATGTTTCGGGAATCCAAAGTTTGCCCAGCTCTGTTGGAGAAATTTTGGAAGATGATACTGACATTGGAACATACCCTTTTAAAACGACAGATTTGAATTAAAAATCATCATAATATTTTGTATTATAATATTCCTCCATCGATGAGTTGGTTTAGAGTTTCTTTTTTTTAACCTTTAGCTTCCACGCCCAATGTGTTGAAATAGTAATCCGTCACCGAAAATTTAGTCCCGTACGAAACGTGATACAAGTAGCAGGAAAGTATAAATCCCAATTCAGGATCAGTGGGAAGGCTATCGTGGCCGGGAAGATGGGCAAATGCGCATGCGCTTATCCCACTATCATTGTAGCCTTTTCTCTATTGAAGTTTATTAAATTCATTGAATTAATGAAGTAATTTGAAAAGTATCTGTGTCACTTACTTCACCCAAATTTGCCCAAACCTTTGAGAATTCCTCAGAATTCTTTGTATTTCCAAGAATGCTGTCGATTCTACGGAAACAAATACAGGGAAACCAAATTTTTTCTCTTTAAATTTCAAATATGCTTGCCATCCAGGGTAACACCATCCGATGTTGTGAATTTATAAGCATATGTGGGGAGCACGAGATCCATAATTTTTTCTTCCAGTAGTTATGCTGGAGTCGGAAATAAAATTTCGGAGATGACAGGATTATGCCTCACAACCCCATTCCCACTGGAAATGACATAACTCACGGATCGCCGCGCGTGCGTTTGTGAGTTAGAAATTCTGGGAGCGCATTGAAGTTTAAAAATCAGAATTAAGAAATCGAAAATTTAAGCCGGTCAAAATTTTTTCAAACAGCGTAACTTTTAAAGTTGAAATTGACGTAACTCAACACCATTTATCTCAACATTGGTATAATGGTGCTTCCACTTAGTTTTCTCACGTATCTTGGCCCTAATTGGCGCGTGCGGTTGGAAAATGATACCCTTCCCTTGTGTTGGTCTATAGCGTGTCCTTAAGCAACGTTTGCTTTGTTGCGTTGCAAAAGTAAAAATAGTAAGAAACACTTGTTTGTGATTCCGAAAAATAAATTAATGCCGATCTAACAGTAATAGAATTTTTACCAAAAACAATTAAATGAACCGGTAGTCGTTGCTGCTTGTTATTTTTAGTTTTAATTTCAGCTCATTATACCAAAAGGAATTTACTACTCACTATACCCGGGATTGGCACAAAGCAGTAAACCCAATACGCATAATTTATAATGTTTAATGCTCATTTTTTAAAAATAAAAATGGGCAGAATCGAGAATCTTAAGCACCGATTATAATAAAGAACAATAATAATTATGTCGTTGCATAAAAAAATATAAAAATTTAAACAAAGGTCTTAAAATTGCAGCCCCTCGCCTGTATAGCCCCACCCCCTATTATAACGGCACCCCCAATAGTCCGAAAATTTTAATACCCAAGGAGGTTTAAGTTTAATTTTAATTTTACCTTCTAAGAGAGCTTCCACACAACGATAAATCATCTGTTGTTTGTATTCCACAAAGGGTTTTGAAATAGTTCTGGTAGAGTCGACGGTGCTTGTAGGAAGACAAATTATCGAATAAGCGCTACAAAAAATAAAGTCATTATGATTTTGTTATAAAATTTAATATAATTTTCTCATTAATGTGTGAAAAATCTTTTTTTTTTTACAAAAGGGACCAGTGGTCTCAGGAAGTCCGTTGTAATCCCGTTCCTAGATGGTAGTAAATTCAATGATGGGAAATCAGCACAACCCTGACCTCGTGGACAGCGAGAATTGCAACAATACATGGGGTGAGTTCCCGTGATTGATAAGATGGGTGTTTAGTTGTTAAGATGTTAAGTTGTTTAGATCTAAACAGAAAACTT
>JAQIWD010001649.1:0-11640 GCA_034694825.1 Anurida granaria | reverse complement strand
AACTTTTTCAAAAATCCCTGAACATTTAAGTAAATATTTTGTATTTTCTAAAAGGCCGAAATATTTTTTTTTAATATCAAAATATTTTGTATTTTAGAAAATATTTTTTCAGGTGGGGATCACTGTCACCATCAGCATCATCTTCATCATCTCTAAACACCTCCTAGCTCATCATCTTTTGATCAAGAGTAACCTATAGTCCGTTCGCTTAGTTTATCCAAAAGAAAAAAAATTCCCACCAAGCAAAAGCCATAAGGTTTGCTAGGGGGCTGGACTTTAGGCTCCACCCGGCCGTTGGGTAAGCTAAGCGAACAGATTATAGTAACCCACCAAGCACCAACAGCACAATCACGGCGGCAGCTTTTGAATGACCTCCCACACACGGGTCGCCTAATGACTTTTGACCAGGGAAGCTATTCAACCCAAATTGAAAGAAGCCTCTGAAGGAGGTCGAGGAAGAGCGTCACGATGTCGTCCCCAAGCTGCGGACCCACAAATCCTTTTTCAGTCCGTTTGAAGTAAATCGCGTCTCCAGGATCCTTGGGAACGGTGAAAGTGGAAACCGCCAGTCACCCTCCCACTCCATCCCTTTGTCTCCCTGTTTACATTTTCCCGGCGAATTTCGAGGAGGAACAAAAGTTTCCAACGCCCTATGTCAGAAATCTAACTAGTTCTGGTACGAAAAGTAGCCTGAAGCGTCTTCCTCCAATCACAACTAGAGTTGGCAAAAGTCTTGCGTTCAAAGGAGAAATAAAATCCCAAAAAATGTCGATGGATTGACAACAATCATTTGGGCTCCTCAGAATTTCAGGTTGTCATATGGGATTTTAAATTCTAAAATACAAATAAAGTCTCATGGATGAGGAGAAGACCCTTGGCAGTGACTTTAGCTGACCTTTCCATCTCCACTTCCTTAAAGAATTTCATGCCCCTGCCTTCCTTCCGCCCCGGAAACCAAGGAAGGTAGGAAGCCCAAGACTTCTTCATTGTGGATTTGATAACAATTGGACAACAATTAAAAAGGGTGAAAAGATTTCACTTCTTCCCTGCGTTACGCAGGATGAGTACCAAAGGATTTTGATGTCATAGCCTCACCCTCTTGAATGATGCTGGCAATGAATAGCTAATCGCCGCATATGCATAACAGCCAGAAGAAGAGGAACAGTGGGCTTCCATTGTTGTTGGTGGGTCACATCTCCTTTCCCTACGATTCGATGGTGGTGGAGAGTAGAGCAGAGACCTACTTCCTACTTTTTCTGCTGATGATGTGAATTGATGCTCCTCCTGAAGAAATCTAGGAAAGTAGGTCAGTGTCTCCTCTCTATTAAGCACATATTGAAAGTAACTTGACTACTGCGGAGGGTGGTGGGGGTGGAATCCGGGTTAGGATGGAGCCGGAGGGCTCTTCAAGGTCTAGATCACAGCCACCACCACTTTACTTCTCCAATCATAATAACAACAATGCGAGGCTCAGAGTCAGTACTACTGCCACCATCCCCATCCCCCACCAGCAGCATCAGGAACGAGTCGCTTGGTCTTTGCCAATTCCGATCAGAATTTCAGTAGTGTGGCTCCTCGGATCATACTCGTTACATCAGGGCCTACTCACTCTCAATCTTTAGCTAAGGAAGAGGTACAATTAGCGACGACTGTTGTGTCTAATTCCTTGGGTCTAAAAACCATTGCCATTCGCTGCCTCCCCACTCATTCAGTCAGCACGTCGTCGAGTGTCGTCAGTGGCTCACATGGAACGGTCTTTTGTCAAACTTCCGACACCACCAGCATTTGGATTTAAGTTGGATTTCCTAGGAGTAGTGGATTAGTGGGGCTTTAATCCTGCTTTACCATATTGCGAATTGACAAGTAGGAAACAGTAGTAGTGAAAAGGCTTACCTGCTCCACCACCACCACGACAGCAGCGCATAGCGAGTTACGCCACTTGAGAAGAGTCAATAGTGCCTGCTTGCCTCATTCCAAGCTCAATCGGTCCGCACTTTCCAGCGAGGAGAGACGCGCTCCAGTTTGTTGCGGCTAGAGGTCTATGAATTCAATAGCAACGGTGTAGTGACACCACAACTCCTGGATAACAATTTTGCAACTTTAAAGTTACGTGTCATTCCACAGTGAAAATTGGAATTACACAGTCTCAACTGTTACATTTTTTCAAGTAAAAATCTGCGTTAATATGCATACCGGTGGACTCCTCCTTCTTCAGTCACGTCCAGGTAAGGTCAAAGTTTTTCTGGAAAACTTTTTTTTTTAAATTCCCCGGTTCCATATTTTTCAAAACTCCATTTAGCAAATGTTTTCCGTCCTTCCCGTTTTTTGAAAATTCTCAAATGCTCTCCGCCGCCAAAATTTTTTTTTGCCAGCTTGGACATTCGGATTTGTTTTTTGTTTGCACTTGTTTTGGAAATGTTGGGCGTGCTTTTGAGGTCGTTTGCCGAGTTCCTGATTCCAAATGTGAAAATCAGGGTCACTTCCCTCTCCACATAATCCGACATTCATTAATTGTTAAGCAATTGAAATTTTCAAGGTCCCACTTCCTGAAATCACGACTTGCCCACCTCTCTTATTGGATTCCTCATCATCACGTTCAACTGTAAAGGACCGTCCGCTTATGGAATTTGGGCACAGACAAGTTCACAGTCATCGCCCCCATTTCATCTCCCTGGTGCTAAAAATAGTTTTGGCACGACGACGGCTTAAAGTTCCGCTGCTATGCTTCCTTCAGGTGGTTGTAGTAGGGAAGCCGGTCTCAGGAAGTAGGACAAGTTTCCCCATTGTTATCCGCCTGGGTCCTCCATCGCAACTCATCGTCGCGGCGGGGAGTGACAAGACCCGCTTGCCGGGGGGATGACGATGACTTGGATTCTAAAATCGTCAACGAAGGTCCATGAAAACACCGTTAGAATTCCCCGGTTCCATTTTCCTAAATCCATATAGCATCATGGGCCCAACTTGTCCCTGGGTCACATGCCCTTCAGTTTCCATGCTGAAATTCATTAATTTCCACCACATTGATCGATTCAAACCCCATCGAACTAACTTTTCCCTCTACGCAATTCCACTCTACTTGTTCCTGCTGCAACGGTGGTGATGGTCGTCATTCATGAATGATGAGTCTCCCAAGTTGAAGAAGGAAACGAGGTGGCACGCTCTACATTCGGAAATGCATGAGCCTACAAATTCTCGTAACGTAACACTTATTTGATTGTTATTGTTCATCTTCAATGGGTGCTCTGGTGCTGCAAAAGAGAAAGAGAGATGATGATGAGCTTCTTTTATTCGTCATCCCAAGTATCCCAAGGAAAGGAGGTCAAGCACAACAGTCGAACCTCCTTCCTTTGTAGTCCCACCAACAAGGTCTCCTTAAGCTTAAATTCTTGATGAGCCTGGATTCATTTTCAAGTCCCACCCCTGATCTCACTCCAGGGCCCTGATTAGTTTATTTGCGCCGCCACTTCTGCCACCTTAACTTTTTTGGCATCTGGGATCTCATGCAAGGATTGAAAGGAAATGTAAACGAAACGTTTGGATTCCTTTGGAAAGAGGTAGAAGACGCTTGAAAATAATTTTAAAAGTGGTTATTCCCATACGCAATTTACCTAGAATAATTCAGAGCACTTTTATACCGAATTTCAAATATTTGGGAGTATTGGAAGCAAGTTCTTCTAAATTAAAAACAGGGAGGAGGAAATGCAAGTTCGCCTTTTAAGTCGAGTAAATGTCTTTCGTAAACGCTGTGAAAGTTTTTTGAATTTGGACGTGGGTAAGTACCCCTGAATAAGTGATGAGGAGTGGGTGGATATTGCGCCAGTATTATTGCAAAATGGGTTAAGACATTCTAATGATCCTGTGACCTTCCAGCAGGAACGTAAGCCCTATTTGCAAAGTTATTTACTCTTATGTTTTCCAGAAAACTAGTAAACGTTTCCCTGTTTCATGAAAGCAGGGTTCCTATAAAGGATTTTACGGATTTTTGCGAATTTTTAAAGAAAACAGGATGTTTTAACTCCAATTTTGCAAACACGAGAAGAGAGATTAGAATTGATCCATTTCAACGGGATTTTTTGGAAAAGGGTAAGAATTCTGCAAAGATTGGCACCTCTGATGAGGTGATGTAGGAAGTGAGGCATTGTGTTGTGCTGATTAATATTGGTAAAAGATTTAGAAGGGTGTAGCAAGTTATGGGTCGTGGAAGTGACGTGTTATGTATTTGTTTATTGGGGATTTCATAATAATAATAAAGATAGGCGACATGGCTCTTCTGGTATACTTGGTGAGATCCATTGCGTTAAAGTGGGATTACGAGATGTGCGGAAGTGGCAATGAAGAATAGAAAGACTGAGGTCGTGGCCAAGGTCAGGGAATCCAATCTCACAGTTTAACTGTTTGTTAAATGGGACAAAGGCAGGACAGGACTCCATTCCGTACACCACCACACTCCTCCTCATCCTGGAAATTCAAAAATTCGCATTAAATTTTACAAGTATGGGATTTTGACAATGTGGCAATTCCATTGCGTCATGTTAACACTCGCTGAATTCCTTCCTAATTTTTTTGTTTTCCTATTAAACCCTCTAGACGAATCCCTTCCGCATTTTTTTAAACATTAATTTTTATTTTTTTAAAACATTTCCCTCCAAATGGGAGCCGTTTATTTAAAATTTGTATTTTTTGCTTAAATTCACGCCATTTTTTTAAATTTATATTTATGCAATTTTTCAAATAAAGTGCTTACTTTTCCGTTTTAAAATTTTGACATGCTTCTTTTTCCAAAAATCTTTATAAGCACCATTTTATTGCTCTGAAAACTGGCACAGCTTTTCTTGTTTTTTCTTGTCTTTTTAAGGAATAAGCATAAGCATTACTAAAAAGTTGCATTTTTTCCAAAAAATTGCTTGTTTTTCTAAAAATGTGCTTTCAAAAATAATTCTAAAATCGATTCGTTTCTGCAAATTCGGATGTGATTTCGTGGATTCCTGTTTCGTCCTCCACTGTTTTTTATTCCCAAAATGACTGTTAGCAGCAGTTGTCTCTAACTAGTGTTTCTGCCTTAATTAGTTATTAGCACTTTAATTGTGACTTGGATGATAATTTACTCATCTAACCGCCTGCTGTGCCCCGTTGCTGGACTCATCTCTGTCCCACCATTTCTACGCCCACCTAACTTCATCTCTTTTTTTTTATCTTGGCTGAATTTTCTGGAGTTCGCTGCACTCTTGTTTTGAAATAATTATTTCGTCTTTTTTGCACTCTCGCCGTTTTTTGCACTGCAGCCCCGGCGCGATGAAGATTCCACGCAGTTTCCCCTCTTCTTTTTGCATTACGTAATGAAGGTGACCTAGGCAGGTCGGGGTTTTCGGCCGAATAAGTTGTTTTGGCAGGAGGATAGGAAGATGAGGCAGGAGGGGAAGAAAAAATTGGCAAACCATTTTGGATTCGCAAATTTTGCCAAATTTCCCAATCAGCCATCAAATTCTCACTCTTCCTTTCATTGCCCTGTCCAGCCAGAGTCAAGTCTGGTATGGGATGATTCTTGAGCAGGTTTCGCGAATCGCGATGCGGCGAGGAACGTGATACGTGCTCTAGGCCCATTTTCTGCCAGGAATTAATTCCGTTTCGTTTTATCATCAAAAACTGTTGTCTGAATCTGTTTGAGAGAAATAATACGCAAGTCCCAGAAAACGTGTTCCTACCACCACCATCACCACCAGGCAAGCTAACTAGACACGGGACTTGCGAGGTCCGGGGAGCATCACCAGCACCCAATCCCTTTAATGTTCTTCATCTCCCTCCACTTTGCTACCAGTACATTGCGATTCCCTCTAAATTCTGTCATAATACGCCGTCGATGCTGGAGGGTGTCCAAGACTGTTGAAAATCCAGGTTGATTTCATTCGTACCATTTCCAGTGTCCCCAAGTATAGACTCTCTAGGTAGTGGGTTCACTTTTTCCCGTGTCAAGTACCACCACCACCACTGTTGCTCACAGTCCACCGTGATCCCTTTCTCTGATCCCACTTTTTCGGCAGTGCTGGAGTCCGTCGGGGACCTTTGGACGCGGTGTCGGGCGGAGTTTTCGTGGTCAGCTGCTGGAAGCGACCTTGGGGGACAGAGCAACGGTACGTGCTATTCCTCCTTCCCTCTTTCCCTGCAGCCGAGACTCGAATCCATACCCAACCTCACTCTGGCCTTGAGCCTATTGATTTTACTCCGTCATCGCTGGAACGGTGGCAGGCTAAGGGCAAGGAACGGTTCACGGTCCTATTTTTAGGCCTTTCCAGGAATTCTACAAGTGGATCCTGATCTCTTTCCCCTCCTCACTTCCCTATGACCTTGAGAGGAGCAACTGGAGTGTCGCATGGAATCTTTGACTTGATTTGCTACATGGTCAACCTAGAGATGTGGAGAGGAGTTGACAATTCAATTGACGACGATGTGTCCATTGTGGCTAATTAAGCCGGCATGAAAGGGACATGACCATCCAGCGCTGGCGGAATGTTTTCTGCTCATCTCCTGGAGTTCCTGGAACCTGGATGGAGTTCTCCTGGGGTTCGATGATCTCTTTTTCCTGGAAGGACGACAAGGGAAGGGGTACACGTGAGTGGGGAAAGGAGAAAGACAAGTTCCTTTGGTAGGGGTTCATGGGTAGAAAGAAAGTCCACGTGAATCTCAGCTTAGGTTTCCACTTCAGTCGGGTCGATAGACGAGATCCCATGTCATGTCGGCAGGAAAACTATTTTTAGACCCCACTACTACTTGACTTTCACCTGCCTTATAACTACGCCGGTTCTTTCCAAAAGAAAATCCAAACCTTAGATCATTGAAATATGGAAATTCCCATTGGACGCTTCATTTCTTTTCACATCCACACTACTCAATTTAGGTAGTCATTAATCAGGTTGCTTGGCAACGAACCATTGAACGAGCAGTGCGTTATGGGTTTCCAGAATTGCCCAAGTTTTTTGTCTTCAAATTTCTAGAGTTTCTGGAAGTATTTTTCATTGCCTCTGAAAACCTTTAGTTTAACGAGATTTCATTCAAATTGTGGTTACTATTTTTTCTTTTTCCAATATCTCATACAAACTATGAATATTTTTGGGTCGAGCTTTTGTGATTTCTCGAAGTTTCATTTTAATAGCTCAAATTGGCTCAATTTTTATTATATTTCTACATTTTCTACTAGTTTTTAAATTAATTTTTACAGAATTCTTCAGTTTCCCCACAAGTTTTTGAATTTTCTGTAGTCTTTTTGTCCATTCTTGTCTTCATACTCCAAAGACGCGTTCTTATGATGATGAGTTAGTTTTTATTGTTAGTTCTTAACTGTGTCTAAATGACTTAAATAAGAATTCCATTGTTTCCCACTAACTCCTTTTTAGTATGTAAATTTCAGAACAATAGGTAGACTTGAGTTTGTGAATTTTTCGTTGTTCTTCGTTTGCTCATTTCACCCGTTTCTAAAAATTGCTACGCTTTGCAAAAAAAACAAGGACTTAATTGTAAATGCAGACGCATTTGTTTTATTTAGTTTCTACCTGTAGGAGTTTAGGACCTTGGGGTATTAAAATGGGAAGAATGGAGCGTCCTTGGCATTGGGGAAAAGAATGGCGAGATTGGGATTGGGACTGGGAGAGCCAGGAACCAGGAAGTGAGGATTGCAGAATCAGTTGGCATTGTTCGCAATTTCATCTCCAGCAGGATCATCAGGAAGGAAGGAGTTTGAAACTCAATTTAAAGATTCTGACACTCATCGCAGGTTTTTTCCAATCCATCGCAGCATTGTCTCCTCCAAACCTCTTCCTAATAGTTCTCCTGGTTGGGCATGGGCTCACCTACTTTCAAATAAATCTCCTTCCGCATTTCCTCCCCACCCTCGCACCACTTGACAATTTTTAATTGGGCGTCGGTGATTGCCTCATCAGGGAAAGGGCGAATTCTCAGAATCGGACAATCGAACCTGTAATTGTTTACACTTCCAGCGTCACTTTTCCTTAGAGACTGTCGCTGATTAAGGCCAAATGCCCAAGGGAATCCAGATCAAAGTCGTTAAGAATTGGATTAGGAAAGAAGGGGGTGCGTCCTTTCACCCGAGGCTCCAGTCACTCCGTGTCAGCGGACCCTGACACGTCTCATCCGTTTATTCTGATTTTCACGGTCCAACACCGTGTCCGGGCGGAGTCGCCAAAATTCTTTTTTCGGGGCGGTTTAGTTGTTGTGGTGGTGGGGCGGTGCCGGGTGAGTTATGCAAGTCCACCACCACGGCCACACTGCCAATAAAATCAACCTAATGTGCCCCTCTCAGGAACTACGCAAAATAATCTGATTATGTAACCTCACGATTTCCTCCCAAGTCAATGTCACGTTTGAAGCTCCCACGCTGCCGTTTTCTTATTGATTCCGTCCATCTTGAAAAGAAAGGACCCATGCCTTTTTTTTAACTAAACTTGCAGCTAATGTGGACCTTGTTTTTACACCTTCAGCGTGGACACACATTGAGGTCACTGAACTAAAAATCCTGTTTCTTTCTTTTTTTTATCTTCCAGACGCCCATTTGAGAAGGCAGATGATGGTAGCACGAGGACAAGAGTCACCCAACGACGATTCCTGCACGGCCCTCCCACCAGGGATGCTGACCCCAGGCAACTCATTGCCTCCGGGCCCACCAATGTTTGGCCACTCACAGAGCCCACCACTCCCACCTCCACCCGGGGGATTCCCCCTCCCCGTCGTTCCTTTTGACTTGACCGGAAACCTCAAGCGGAAAGAACTCTTCAATCAACGGAAGCAGCGTGAATTCATCCCAGACAACAAAAAAGACGACAGTTACTGGGATCGACGACGTCGAAACAATGAGGCTGCAAAGCGATCTCGGGAGAAGCGTCGATTCAATGACATGATCCTGGAGACGCGGGTAATTGAGCTTACCAAGGAGAACCACATCCTCAAGGCCCAACTCATTGCGATCAAGGACAAGTTTGGGATCAACGGGGACAACATGATAAGCTTGGAGCAAGTCCTCGCCACGCTTCCCTCAAATGACCAAGTCCTCAGTCTTACGAAGCGGACCAAGGGATTCGGAGGTGGGAGTGGGTATATGAAGAGCCCAGGATACCCAGGCTCACCCTCCAATGAGTCCAGCACCCAAGACAACAGTCACATTGACATTGAGGATGATGACGAACGGAGCTATGGACATCACATGGACGAGCGCTCGAGGAGCCCCCAGATGGCCCACCATCATCACATGGGCGGTGGAATGGGGAACAGAAGCATGATCCACCCACCGCACATTGAAATTGAGAAACCTAATGACCATCACTATGACTACTCCCCGAAGCCATTGCATGGGAACTTGAGCAGCAGTGGGAGGAGCAGCCTTTCCCCCTCCGATGACATTCTCAACCTCAGCATCACCTGCAATGTCCCACCACCGGCAGGTGATGAGCGCCGCTCGGCTGACGAGCGCCACACTTCAGACTCGGACCACAGCCCAAGACAGATGACAAGTCCAGAGTCAAAGGAGAAGCAGGGATTGGTCAAGATCGGAAAGGACAAGATCCCTGCCCAGCAGCAGCTCCCACACAAACTCCGACACAAGACATTGATTGGGGAAATCCCATTTGGGATGCTGAAACCTGACCATGTCCAAGAGAGCCCCCCACATCACTGGGATCATGACGAGTCGACCAATAGCGGTTCCGGGAGCTCGGACGAACGGGACTCTGGGATTTCCATCAATGGTGAAGGAATGGACAAGTTCTCAGCTTCCCGTCAACCCTCCCCCCTCTCTTCGTACAAACAGATGAGACCGTTGGAGAGCGTCGCAGCGTCGGCTGAGCCGATTGGTTCCGTCCAACAACGGAAGCGGGCCAAGAAGCGCTTCGTAGACGATTCGTCACTCGAGTCGGAAAATGTCAAACTCAAGTCGGAACTGGTTCGGCTCGCTACGGAAGTGGCTTGTCTCAAGAACTATCTGACGACGGGGTGTCCAGATCAATGAATCCGCAGCAGCAGCAGCAGTCAGCCTAAACTCCCGTCCCCCGTCATCTAGCGACATTCAAAGAAGTGTGGCCGCCGTCGCCTATTCTTTAAACGGACGCGAAGACAAGACAAATGTCGCACCTGTAGAGTGCGGGATTAAGCTAATCAATTTATTTTGGTGCTGGGTTAAATTATTTGTAAATAGATAAACCTACACTTTCTAAATACTTTTGTGATGTCAAAATTTAATTTATTAGTAATTTGAAAATGGGCTTTTTATTTTTACTAATTAAAAATTATACGTCGGCGGAGGAATTCGGTCGATTTCGGATTTCCTTTCGAACTTTTTATGAGGGGGAAAAAGTGTCTACAATATTTAACATAAAACCAAATTCTATTTTTGTTAAATCCCTCCTCCCTTTTCATTATTATCATTAGGTTAATAAATGTTTATTGCTAATTAATTACAATTAATTGTTGTAACAACTTGGCCAACAATCAGAAGAATGAGAGTGTACCTGTGGGAGTCCGTCGTCATTTTGGAAATTTTATTTCGTCCAATTCCATAGACTAACTTATGTTTTTCTACTAGATTCTATTATCATCAACCCTTGTACATGTAGCTAAAGTATAATTGTGACGTAATTAAGTGGATTAATTCATAAGAAAATATTTATACTACATGTGAGTGACTTGAGCCTACTGATGAGTTTCCTGTATACCCGAGGGATCAATTGTCTTTCTTCCCAATTACCATCACATTTCGATTTCAAAATTCTTCATTTTATGACACAAATTTTCAAATTCAATATTCTAATCCTCTTCCCTTGTAGTTTTTTGCTGTCGTAAATTTTCCAACTTTTTATACACCGATAGAACAACCTTCCCTCGTATAGCTCCTCCCCTTGTCATTATTCTTTGTACATTTTTTGACCTCTTCCTTGCGTATGTTTTGATTGGGCCAAGTTGTAACTTTTAAGACGCTTGACACTTGTCGCGGTGCTCTGCATGGACATTGTTAAAAGTCCGCAGAAATCTATTGCTATAGTCCATCTAGTATTTAAGGATTCTTTTCGTAATATACATTTCGTTATGTCTCCTATTTTTGTTAACTATTGATTGCTCTAATTAGAATTTTGTAAAACTAGGATTCTAGTATCGAGGAAGAATCTGATGATGAAATTATATTCTATTCCTCTTCCATCTTGTGGTTTTGTGAATCGATGTGATGAATTGTTGTACCTTAAAAGGGAATGATAACTCGATTGGTGTCTAATTAATTTATTACTTCGGAACTGAAGAAAATGGAAAGAACATTTGCCCCCATGCAGAAAACTAAAATCAATTCTCCGGAATGCCACGGAATCAAATTAACAATTGAATATTTTAGAACACGAATTATAAAAAAAACCTTAGTTTCTATTGTAGCTCTTGTAATTTAGTACACCAGATGAGGAAAATATATTTGTTTGGAAACAACATGTGCGGCGACAACGTCATTTGTTTAAACTGTTTCACACATCGAATCATACTACCATTGGGCTCCATGACGCTTTCCCCCCGACTTCTCCCCCCCCCCACTTTCCCCCCGGACGCAATCCCCCCTACGACTCTTTCCCCCCGAATTTACAATAAATCTGAATTTGGAGT
>JAQIWD010001648.1:0-11642 GCA_034694825.1 Anurida granaria | reverse complement strand
ATATTAACTTAAATTGAGCCGCACGTGGTGGATAAAAGTGAAAGTAAGGCTGCCGCAAATTTTTTTTTGAAATAACGAGGACGAGGCTGCGATTACTTACCGCCTCACAACATTTTACCCGGTATGCAACTTTTGGTATGCGTCGGTATGCAACTTTTTGCAGGGCGGATAAGAAAGTTCACCTGAATTTTCAACCTAACCAACTTAATTTGTTGAAAAAGAAATTCAGAATCCAAATTATTGTAAGTCCTTCATTCATTTGTATATAACCTATATTTAATATCCATCTCTGCCATCACTTCTACCTAATTTTATACGATGCGATGGATGGTACATTTCATGTACTTACTTTTGTTTTTTTGATTAACTGAAAATTATCCATAGTTATGCCGAACCTTGAAAGTGAATTGAATAATAATTCTGGATTTTGCATTTCCAATTCTATGAAAACGTAACTAAAGTGGTTATGTGACCTTTGATTTCTTGATGACCTTGGCTCTGAATTAACATTTTTCCATGATGTTTTGCCAAATAGGAACGCTGGGAAACGTTCTTAGTTTCAATTTGTAAAACTTCTCCCTAATACAAAAACCAGTTTGAAGCAAAAGTGAAGAAAAGAGTTTTTACTCCGTTTTTTTTTTCTTTAACCATGAATTATTGAATAAAAGGTTTATCCTAAGGTAATTCTGACATGAATTATTCATGTCAGAATTAATGCGCTTTACGTAAGGGTTTGCTGCTACCACTAACCCATCCTATTTTTCCAAGAAAAAGGAAGCTTAAGTAAAGACTTTTCTGTCTTCCATTCGAATTGGAACAGATTAGTGTACAGAGTGATGATTCAAGAAATTTTAGACGTGGTTGTGGTGGGGGCAGGGTTTTCAGGTAATTAATAAAATTTGATTAAAATCTATAATTTGTAAGTTCAGTGAGCTTGCAATTTGCAAGTTCTCCTTTAACTTTTTATGCCTAAATTACACAATTTGCCCAATAGAAAAACTCGTTTGTGAGTAAAATTTTTGAATTTGTAATAAAAATTTAAGCACACAGCTCGTATTTTTAAAAATATGTCCGCTGAATATTTGTTTTAAGCATGAATCTCAGTTATTTATTCCTTTTACAGGTCTCTCCTGCTTGCACGAATTACGCAAGTATGGATTTAGTTGCAAGGTGCTTGAAGCTGGAGGATGTCTAGGTGGGATTTGGTATTGGAACTGTTATCCCGGAGCACGAGTCGACACTGAATATGTTTACTATCAATTTCACCAAGAAGAAATCGGAAGGGATTTTCCATGGACAGAGCGATTTCCCGGTTGGGCCGAACTGCAAGAGTACTTTGCCTATGTTGATCAACGACATAATTTTAGCCGCGACGTTATATTTAACGCACGCGTGAGTGCAGCAACCTTTGATTCGAGTAGCAATGTATGGACAGTTGCCAGCGACACTGAAACATTTCGCTGTCGACAACTTATTCTCTGCACTGGATTTGGATCCAAGAGATACGTGCCCGAATTTCCTGGTATGGACAAATTCCTTGGAGAATGTCATCACACTGGGAATTGGCCATCAGACCGTCAGGTTGAATTTAAGAACAAGCGGGTGGCCGTAATTGGAACGGGTGCCAGTGGTGTCCAGGTCATTCAAACGATCGGACCAATTGTGGATCATTTGACTGTTTTCCAGCGGACGCCCAACACTGCGCTCCCAATGCGACAAAAGAATCGATCCGACGAATGGACATTTCCCGGATCTTCCGACTACGGAAGCTTGTTGGAAAAGAATTTTAACCATCATGGTGCCTCAGGTTTTGACGTGGAGCACACAAACTGCGTTGACGCAAGTCCGAAAGAAAGAACAGACTTGTATGAAAAGTTATGGGCCTACGGCGGCTTTGGATTCTGGCTGGGTATTTTTCAAGACACTTATGTAAACGCCGAAGCAAACGCACCCGCTTACGAATTCTGGCGTTCAAAAACAGCTCCCCGAATTCATGATCCCCGGAAGCGAGAACTTTTAGTTCCGGAAGTTCCAATCCATCATTTTGGAATCAAACGACCCTCACTCGAGCAGACTTACTACGAAGTCTTCAACCAAGATAACGTAGACCTTGTTGACCTGCGCACTAACGGAATTAAAGAATTCACTGCGCAGGGCATACGATTGGAGAACGGAGAGGAAGTGGTTGTGGACATAATTGTAATGGCAACGGGCTACGACTCTGTTACTGGCGGGATTCTGAATATTGACATTCAGAACGGTTCGGGGCAAAACCTGCGTGATCACTGGAAAGAGGGAATTCAAACTTTGGTGGGCATGGCAACAAACGGATTCCCCAATATCTTCTTCCTATATGGTCCGCAGGCGACAACAGCATTTTCAAACGGGCCAACAGCTTCATGTATTCAGTCAGACTTCCTCGTCAAACTCCTGATTTCAATGCGCATGGGTAAAAAAACAAGGGTTGAGCCCAAGTTAGCGGAATGCGAGAAGTGGGTGGCCGAGGTGCGCCACGTTTGGTACAATTCCCTTTATCCTTCGGCCAACTCCTGGTTCCAAGGTGACAACATTCCGGGAAAAAGGAGGGAACCTTTGAATTTTGCCGGTGGAATCCCAGCTTATCGGCTGGCCTTGGCACAAGCTGCGGAAAATGATTTTGCAGCATTTGTTTTTCAATGAAAACTATTTGAAGAAACAATAAAAACTGTTGATACAAATGGAAGCGGAAGGAGACGGGCATTTTTTAATATAAGTATCCTGTCTTTTGTCACCTGAACAAAAATAGGCACTCAGTAGCATATGTATGGATTTATTCTCATCACTTTCAAAAATCGTTACAGGTTTAAGAAAATTGTCAATTAAATGAATACTTTGGCTTAATTAATTCAGCTTAGTTCCGAGATGGTTCTGTCAGAGCGGCATTAATTATAACCTTTCTGATTAAAAATTTGGATGCAAAAGCTGTTCACTAAATTTCTTCTTTTTAATATAAATGAAAGAGTATAGATTCAGTGGTGTTGTCAATAGGTCGGCATCGTGAAGAATGATAATTAATGGTTACAATTGAAAACAATTAATTATAATATTAATTTGGGAATGCTTCAGCGGTTAATTCTTGTGATTGGTTAATTGAATTTGAAATACGGTTAAATTTAGTTTTTAATTGGGCAAAATGTAAGACTTCTCCACAGCTTGAATTCCTTCATTCCGTAATCTGCTTAGCATTGGCCTATAAATGTCCGGTTTGAACGGAAAGACCATCCCCTTTGACTGGATTTCACCTGTCAACAAAAATGTGGTCTTATGGAATTTTTGAAAAACAAATGTCAACATTTGCAAATCTTGGTTCAAACAATAGAAAACTTACCATCCAGGATCATCTTCGTGGCAATGGCAGCAGGGTAGCCCACGGTCTTTGACATGGCCGAGTATCCCCCTTCAAATCCATCTCCGTACGAAACTAGATTGATGCCCCGGAATTCCTTCTTTCCATCCGGCCAACGGGCGATGACTTCGTGCCTCAAAACCACTAAATCACGCTCATCCTTCTCTGTTGTAAAAGAAGGAAAAGATTAACTAACTGCTATAGGTCAAAGGTCATTTTAGTTTTGTGATGCATTGATAAACCGTAATTACCGAATGCTAATTTCTTGGAAAGAAAATGGGAGAGCGTGTCCAATGGGGTGTCCAGCTTGAGCACAGGTAGTTCTTCTAGTAATCCCAACCCTTCAATTGCATCCAGTTGCTCCATATCTCCATCAAAGTGTTTTAGAATAAGGTTTTTGATGTTATCATAAAAAATGTTCGTGTCTACTTGACCCAGCATGTGACACGTTAACTGACGCTGAGCATTTAAAAACAGGGTGTTAATTACATGAAAGTAATTTAGAGTTCTTTCTGTTGCTCTCATTCCGTTTTAGAAGGAATGGTGACTTACCCAGTTTATTTCCGGTCCCTTGGGATGTAGGATTGGATGTGGATTTGTATCAATCAAGTGGAGTTTATGGAGTGCCTTCATGGCTGTCGTGAACCCTTCAAATCTCAGAGTCCCCCTCAGAATCGTATGTACCTCAGGGATTCCGTACATTTTCTTGTACATGACGCTATCCCGATTTGGAAACCCTTCAAGGCGAAATCCAGGAAGGAATGACTTGGGCTCGGCAGTATCAAGCAAATATCCAGGCTCAATTTCTACAATCTTTGAAGTGGAAAATAGGATGTTAAAATGGAGCCAAGAAATGCATTCAATTTAATTGCAGAATAGAATTGCATTGAGATTACCTCATTGTTTTTCAAATACTTGGCACCGCTGAGGGTATTCAGGAGAACACCGCGAGGGGACCATGAGAATTTGTACCGCAATGGATTCGCTGAACACTGAAACCAATTTTATGGATCATAACTTTGGGACGCAATTGATGGAATGGAGCCTTGTGATGATTTGTAACCTCAGGAGCCGGTAGACCACCGCAGTATGACACGAAACTTTCAACCTTTCCCCCATGAGAGCGAATTTCATCGAAGCATTCCATTGCAAGAAGATGATCAATCCCCGGATCCAGTCCCACTTCATTCACAATGGTTACCCCAGCATTCTCAGCAGCCTCATGGAGTTTTATCATTTCCGGGGTGCAGTCTAGAAAAAATGGGAAATTAAAAAGAAAAATCTTTGTTAAAGTTTCATTTTGCAAAAATTTCCTTTCGCCTAAGCATTCGCGTTTCACTGTTTGAATTTATGTGAAATAAACTTACAACTCGCTGTCACCATGTTGACCTTTTCATTGATACATAACATGGCAATCTACGCGGACGCAACAAAACGCACATGAATTAGCTCCACGAACTCGTCAACTTTAAAACAATCCTTCTTACTTTTGGGTGGAGAGTATAAGGCAAAAGGGAGACGACCACGTCCGACGTTCGAATCAAGTTGGTCAAAATGTCCGGCCTTCCAACCACATCCAGCAACACGGATTCCACGCCTTCAAATTTCTTTGCCAAAGCGTCAGCTTCATCTTTCAATGCGGACGCTAAATTCAGGAGGATCAAATGAAAGCGACCAATCAAATGTTTTGTAAATTTCGTAAATTTTGTACAAGTGTCTGTGCTTCTTACATACCGACTGTGACAGTGACGTTGGATTCTCTGTTGAGATATTCTACCAACGGAGAACTGACGTACCCTGCCCCCAAAACCAAGACGTTTTTACAAACCAAGTCGTTTCCAGTGGCTGCTTTATGACGTGACCTATGGAGAAAGAAAAGTTTTTGTGTAATGAAAAAAAATACAAGTTTTCTCCGACAATTGTAACTTATGAGAACTTGCTTATTGTTGTTTCGTAGGTCCGTGATGTACTCAAAATCTGGCGTCAGTTTCCCATTGCTCGTAATAAAAGCCTGTGAGATAAAATGTTAAAGCATAAATATTTGATCTGGCTTGGGTTCATCCTTTCAGATAAATTGAGATTATTGTTATTTGAGGCTTGTAATAATTAATTATCTTACTCCTTTGATTGCCATGGAAAAGTTATGCTCCTCGAATGGTTTTGAGGCGTCTGATTGGAGGATGTCTGGGACATAGGGGAGTAGAAGCTCTCCAAAAAAGTCTGTGCTTTCTCGGGGCAGTTGCGTCGGCATGTTGTCAATGGAGCAGACAAGAACTCCCGGGCCTTTGAAACTGCTCCGCTCCTTATTCTGCTCAGCGTCATACAGACAAAATGGATGGTCAATAGTTGTGCATTCGTTCATAAATTCAATTGAACCCCCAGGATCTGCACTGATATCACAAATGCCAAGGAGTCGATGGGGAAGTGGTGGGGATCCAATAGTTGCTGGCAACCAAGGTGTTGATGCTGGTTGTAAAAGATACTTTGCATCCGGAATTGTGAGCAATTTCGGCGAGTCCACTGCCCAATAAATCCCATTGATGAGGACAGAGGCATAAGGAGCAATTTTTTTAGCAAAAATTGAAATGTAGTTGGATGGATTCTGCTCGTAATCCGAGACAGAGTATTTCCCAGTGTCTTTATGAATTAAATGGTCGTGTCGAGATACTTCGCAAGCATAGACTTTGCTCATTACTAAAAAAAGGAGTTATAAATTTAATAGAAAAACATTTTTTATGGTTAGAAATTGGAGCTTGCAAGCTCCACATGTGGAGCTTCTCAAATTCAATTACCTCCATGTTCAGCCACTTTGTGAAGCATATCCGGCGAGACATACTCAAAGGGAAGTTCTTGAAAAACTTCCTGTGCACCTTGGCTAACATTTCCGGATCCAGTAAATACAAAGGTGAGTGGTCCAATTGACTTTGGCATCATCCCCAGTGCAATTTCATATCCAGCGTCTCGGATCGCTTGCCTTGCCATTCCAGAACTTCTGTAATTATGGGCAGGTCCAATGTGCTGGAATTTTAAAACAATACATTATTTAAAACATGGCTTTCAATCAACTTCAGAAATTTTCCCACGGGTACCAGAATTGTCTTACCATAAACGGTGTGTGATGTCCGAGAGCTAAAAGTCGAAGTCCGAGCCCATGGAGAATGTTGACCATTCCAGCAACTCCAGCATACTTTCCAAAAGCGACGACACGTTGTCCATTGTCATCACACATACGCTCGTAATCCATGAGTCGGATGTTCTTATTAGTACAAAAAAAATAGTGAATGTGAATTTGTCAGAATCCCCGGTGCCCATCATGGCTTACCTTTTCAAGAATGGCGTCCAGCAATGGCATATTCGCTTCCTGTGCCTTGATGGTATGCGAAAAGAAGCAATAGGTCTTGCCATTAATCAGAGAATCAATCGGGACTTGCTTCACTCCAAATATGACGTCCGCATCGGAAATGTCTTCGATGATGGAAGCCCCTGCATTTGCATACGATTGCATTGGATACGCTCTCCGATTGGACGGTTGAACCAGTACTCGGCATCCCGCACGGACCAATTGCTTCACATTGTGGGGTGCGAGCGGAGCACGTCTCTCCCATACCGACTGCTCCTCACGCCGGATTGCTAATGTCTTTCCACGAATATCCTTTGAAAACTAATTGACAAAAAAAATACGAATTCCCAAAAGTCACGCCATATATTGTATGCATTTTGATTGTGACCATTTTGAAGTGGATTATTCAGTAACCGAAATTGGGACTTACCCGAACGTATGACCTTGCCAAGTTAGTTCCAGGTATGGCCACTTCCGGTTTCAAAAACCGGACCAGTCCGGGATGAAATATTCCATGGCGATGTAGTCCTGTGCCCCGTATCATCCGGAATCCCTTAAATTAACTTCCCTGAATCTCTTAGAAGAAGGCGTGGTGGTGCGTTGGAGAGAGGGAATGGGGTTTTAATTCAACCCTGTGCTTGGTACGCACAAAAGAGGAGCAGCGATTTAATATTCTACTAAAGACGCTGCTGCCTCTATATGGAAAATAATCCTATAATCCTTATCAACGCTCTCCTGTCTAATGGGACATCTCTCTAGTTAAGTAATTCCAGACTCTTCAATCCATATTAAACCAAACCGGCAGAACTTAATGAATTCTCCGTGTCAGATTAGAAAATGATTGCACAATGTTTAGTAGGCAAGTCAGCAGTTATCTTCTGACGCTCCTCCTCCTTATCATTCCACTTCAACTTTGATGCTAAGCACTTTCTAATAGTCCTACTGACCTTCCAGACCTCCGGTTGATGGCAAACTCAATCAGCAACTGGGACAAAACCCAGTAGTATCCTCATACCATCCATTATATTGGGACTTGCATTGTATTGCTTCGATAAGCATCGAGATACGATGTTGGCACAATGCGAACTGCGTTGGTTCTAAGTGTTTTTGTTGTTTTCCATGTGCCTGATTCATATTATCCATGGGTTTATGCATGCCTGTGGTGTTAAAAGTCAAAGGTCCGCCTTGGTCCCTGCTAATGAGAATTCCCATTACAAGGGGCCGGGGACACTTTATTTTTAACACCACAGGCATGCAAGGAGATAAACCCGACTGATTCATGCACCCAAAAGTATTTTACAAAAAATAGATTTTAATCAGCGTGCCTCAATTATTTTCATTCTAATACTAACGGGAACGTCCACCAATAGGACTAGAACCAGACCCTAAGATGTAAAAGGAAAGAGGACGCAGTAAGAACGTCATCAGAATGATAATGAGATTCATATAATATATTGTAATATAAATACTTCTGGGTTTTTAAACCCTTTTTAGAAAATGCACCTTATAATGAATGAATTATAGCCAGACCATGCATTTCAAGGAGATTCCAGTTTTCTCTGTTAATTGCTTCAGTCTTGGTAAGCTTTTATGGTGGAAATCAAAGTTACGAACCCCACCCATACCAAACTGTTAACACGTTCAAATGATGAATTTACATGTGAATATTAATTTGACAATTTCATAAATGGCGGGTGGAAGCGAACTTTAAGTCGCTGAAAACGAAAATCTCGTGCGTTCAAAGGAAGTGAGGAGAGAAAGTTCTGGTTTTCAAGTTTTTCAATTTCGTAATTTGAACGGGTTAACAGTTTTGTATGGGTGGGATTCGTAGGTTTGGCTTTCCACCATAAAATCATACCTTCTTAGTCAACGTTGCTCTGGAACTCCAACATCTGCACACATACAGTGAAAAACTTGACAGCGAGCTGAGCTTGTCCGAGTTTTCTTATAAGTCCATTCTAAATCCCGTGTCTAGGGGACTGATGTGTTCATTTCCATAACAAGGTCTTCGTAGTGATTGCAATTGTGTATGGTTTAGGAATAAAATCTTTTCCAATTTTGTATGAATAAAACATTATCTGTACATCAACAAAATTTGGCTTAATTGGGTATCATATTACCGGTGAGAAGTTAAAAATACAATTTATTGTCTTTTCACCTCTGCTGCAATATGGTGCCGTGATGTAGTAGTGGCTATAGCATTTGGTCTGGTAGATCTCATAAGAGGTCCCATGGCGCAGTCGGTGGACTGCCTACCTTACCTTTTTGCTAAGCCACTACATTGCAATGGCTTCAAAATTGAAAGGAGAATTTTATAGCACTAGTTCGAGAAAATCTAATATATCGAGATACCTCGACATGGAGCTGCCGCCAGGGTTCGTGAAGCTGAGAAGAAACGGAGGTACGCTTTCTTGGAGGACCGGTTCCAGTTCGCCCCGGTTGCCATTACGACTTTGGGGGTGTACGGGCAGATGCAGTCAACTTCATTCACACTTTGGGCGAACGTTTGAAGGTGGTCACTGGTGATTTACGGTCATCGTTTTTTCTGAAGCAGAGGATCTCCCTAGACATACAACGTGGAAATGCTGCAGCAATTTTGGGTACCCTTCCAACGGGGAAGGGGTTTAGAGAAATTTTCAATTTATAACTTCATTTTAACTTTTAACTTCAACTTTTTTATATTTAATTTCAACTATAAAAATCTCTGAAAAGAGGTCCTTCTATCATTTAATTTAAACACGTAAATACATGCCTTGAAATTTTTTGAATTATGAAAATAAATCTAAGAGTACAATTAAAAAAAAATCTAGTATATAAATATTTTTGAAAAAAAACCTGGGTTTTGGCAAGTAAGAAGCAGAGATTTTTGAATTGGAGCAATAGGCGTTCCATTTCTTTGCTTTTCCTGCATACAACTCATGCAAATTAGAAATTTATCACAAAAACACCTTTATCATATTTCTGAGGACTAAATTTTTGCCTTTCTCAAAACTACTGATCGTAGTTTCGAACACTTTGAATCCCCTTGCTTATCAAATAATTGAAATATTCAAGCGACATTTTGAGGTCAGATTAATCCGGATTCCAAAATCGGATAACGAAACCTAGACTGCCCGTGTCTGTTCGGAACATTTAAATAAATAAAATACAATTGGTATCACGGTTAAAAAAAATATACCCGTTGGATAAAAATAAAATTTGTACAATTTTGCTTGAAACGTGCTCTCTTGTGACTAAAAGTGGCGCAACTTTTTCCAAATCGTCGTAATTCCAAATGGAAAATTTGCTCAACTGTGTGGAGATTTTACTCAACTGTTGTGTGATCCGCCTTTTCAATCAAGCTTGAGGATTCTAACTCCACTTTTCGAAACCTTGGAAACTGGGAGTGTTCAGTTTTATTAATTGCTTCGGTGCTTCTTTTTCTAAGAATATGTAAATTTAGTACATGACTTCAGCGCCCCGAATCGTTTTAGAATTCCTGTGTAAGCATGTATTCAAGTTGATCCAAATGCACTTCCCTGGTCACCTATTATGCTTCATACAATTACCAACTTCCAGTCATGTGCTGAGCAGTACCTCGAGTAACTGGAAACAACCATAGTAATATTTATTAATATGAAGTTGAATTACATGATTTTATTGTATTAATAGTATTATGTATTTATAGTATTCATTTTTCCAAGATCTTTCTTAAAGGACTTCAAAGATTTCAACTTTTTCCTGAATCCAGTTAACAGCTTCTTCCACGCTAACTTTTCCGTCACGATTTGCATCCGCCACAAACTCGTCAAATGGAACAACCTCGAGTCGACGATCATGAATCTTCAAGAAATTTGTCAAGTAGACATACTCCTCCTTTGAAATGTATCCATCTTGGTCCTTATCCATCACAGTTGCTAAAAACTTGGCAAACTCAGCGGGCTTGCACACAATGTTTAAACAGTCATTAAAATGAGCCATGGTCATAGTATGGTCTGAATATTTGATAAAGAGTTGCTTCATTAATGTGAATTCTTCCTCAGTACAATTATAACCAACGGCTTTGAGAAAGACCGGGAAATCGTCTGCGCTGATACGGCCTCCTCCGTCACCAACAGGAACAAACGAGGGAACCTCACAGAATTCCTTCTTCACTGCCTCCTTATCTTCGGCTGACAGGGGTTTTGTAAAGTTAATATTTAGTGGCATTTTCTCGAGTTAGGTTGCTGATTTGGAGGAATTTTATGTTAATAGTTCAGACCTGGAAGTGAAACTGAGTTGTTGTTTGTCCGGCATGTAATAAACGAAGAATCACTAAGGTTTGCGACTTATTTATTAAGAGATGAATCGGCAAAGATTACTCGATTTTTTCATCGTTTTGTTTCATGATCATTTAATCAGTTTTTATTATAAGGCACAGTTCATTAGCATATTTTGGAGGTCCTTTAGCGAGAAGATGAAAATTTTATTTGCCGTTCAGCGATAAGAACCCCTCCATGGCAAACACCATTTAACTCAACAAAATTCATTTCTAAGGTAATTTATCGTTTTATTTCATGTTCATTTAACCTGTTTTTATTATAAGGCACAGTTCATTAGCATATTTTGGAGGTCCTTTAGCGAGAAGAGGAAAGATTTTATTTGCCGTTCAGCGATAAGAACCCCTCCATGGCAAACACCATTTAACTCAACAAAATTAATTTCTAAGGTAAATTCTGAGATAAACAATGTGCCCTTGTAACTGTCATATAACTCTCCATTTTTTAAAATTGAAATTTGAAACAACTTTCAACTTCTCCTTAACTCCGGTTTATTAAGTACCGTCAGTGTTTGGATTTATTTTCAATACTTCGTGCACTCGTGTCATGTTACGGAGAAAAATGTTAACTGCCAATTAGTACTTCGAATAAGTCATTGATTAAGATGATTAAAAAGTAA
>JAQIWD010001647.1:0-11650 GCA_034694825.1 Anurida granaria | reverse complement strand
TCAGGAATGTAGACCCACTTCTGTCCGCACCATTGAGAGGTCACGGCCCACCGCCGCGGTCACCGTGAAAATGATGCCCAGGATCCAGTTTAGTTACGACGGTGGGGATGGATTGGGCGACATCGAGTCCTCGTCAGTCCCCCGACGCGTCCATACCTCCTCGGTCATCCGTGAAGCCTTTTGCAATCCAAATGGCTCTTGCTCCCCCGTCTGCTGCTGTTGTGGACTCCTTGACATTCGGACAGCCGTCAGGGGGGTCGTCTGGATCGCCATTGTAAGTCTACAGGAATTTCAAAATTTCAAGTTTCAGAATTTCAAAAAAATGGAAAATTTTGAACTTTTCTAAAATTGCTTACGGAGGCATTTTCGGTGGTGGAAGTATCCATGGGTTGTTGGCTCGTGATTGAAACGTCCTGCTGTCTCCAGCCGACGCTGGAAGCGGGGTTAACAAATTCCACGGCGGTTGGGGAGCGTCAGTTGAGCACCTTGAGGGGGGCGGGGTGGCTGCTAATTGTGGTGGGGCTGTTCCGCTTCCTCGGCCTCGTCTACTTGCTTTACTCCGTTTCCAGCGTAAGCCAAACCGCAGCGTTTTTCCAGCGGTCCAAAGGTGACCCGGAATTTGACTTCGTTTGTTGATTGACAGGAGGACCGTGCAAGGAAACTGCCAACGATATTTTGCATGTCGATCTCGATCCTGATTGGTCTCATCTTGATGTATCCAATGTTCATTTCCATCCCTGGTAAAGGGGTGACCCTTCCCGAAGGATCTCATTTGGAAGACTTTAACTCTGCCTACTCGACTCTCCATACCCTTGACCTGTTGATGATGACGTTTTACTCCTTGTATGCCATTTTGTATTACATTATCATCTCGGATCACCACTCGAGGAATCCAAACAATTACGACTGTGATGAAGAGGATGATGGGAGGAGGAGGAGCGTCTGCAGGAATCATCGCTTCGAACCCATCGACGCCAACATTCGACTCACCTAAAACAAACGTAAAATGTAAAAGCTTTCAGCGTTAGGCGTTAAGCGCTGAAACACAACGCTGAGAACCAAGTCAGATCTCAACATATTCTTTCAAGTTTGTCCAGAAATCCAGAACCAAAACAAATCTATGGACAATGGGGGCTAATGCGTCTCACTTAAATTAATTGATACTCTAATTGATTGTAATTTTAAGGCGTGCTTAACCTGTAACAATTCCATATCTCACCAGGTGTATCCTTAATACCCTTTGACCTTGAGCCCTTTCTTTGACCTAAGGTACATGGTTAAAAGACGTCAAGAATTGATTGGAAGTCAGGGTGTGGTAAACAAAATCGTGATTTGTAGGTATAGAAAAAACTCATCAGAGAAAGACAAAGTTCCGAGGGTAATTTTAGATACTAAATTAATTGTAATTAATCGTAAATTTAATTAAACCAAACTCATTTTTATGAACCGTGTCATCAACTCTTAGCATTAAAAAAATGCTTAAAAACGCATTCTGCGTTTGCAAATTCGGTTTTTCTTGAAATCTGCTCGTGCCAGCGATGGATCTTCGACCGGAAATTAGGATGAGCTCCTCGATATCTCTTCTTCCGTGGAGGAGCCGAAGTGGATGATGAGGAAAATGTTTCCCCTTTTGGGATGATACCGCTTTTGTCTCGTCGTCGTAGATCGAGTGGCTCCTATTCCTTTGCTATGAGATGCTATGAGTCTCCTCCTGGGATATTTGTGTGGTATCATTCGGAATAACCTCCGGGGGCAGGAGGTTATAGAGACTCCTTATTCATCTTCTAAATCTTGAAAGTTCTTCATCTCCAATCAAATTGGTCCAATTTCATCCTCCTGTAATTAAAACAGGAGAGGGTAATTGAATTCCTTCCAAAGTTTGCATAAATTACGCCACACACCGTTCCGTGTCATCAATTGGACCAGTTTTAAGTTTCGTTTTTCGGAAATCTCGCAAAAGTGTTCTATACCTCGACTAAAACAAAACATTAGAAAAAAGAAGAAAGAACTCGAGATCTTAAAATTGCTCTCAGTTCATTTGACAAGAAAAGTTTGGAATTAGTCACCGGCAGGAAGTGAAGTGAATCACTTTATAGATTTTCTTCCCCAAAACTTTGGATTCCAGGCTCGCCTCCAGCGATTTGGCCATCCTGTCCACATTTCAGTCTTCCGAGTGTCCCGTCCCCAGTCCAAGTTCTCCAGCAAGTCGCCAATGGCGAATCAATCACTATGACCCCTACGACAAGGAGAAGAAGCCCTTGAGCCAAGGCTGGAAAGCTTAAGCCATAGCTTCTAAGGTCATCCAACCGTGTCTAGGGTCAAGGGTTTACATAGTTCAGTTCAGCGATTAGTCCGCAAGATGAAGGCTGAGCTCCAGACTCGGGTCGTCGTCTACGTCGAAGTTGTAAGTTGAGGTCATGACCTCAGAACATTTTGAATGCATGATGAACCTAGGCGAGAAGAGACATGGTTAGATGTTTAAATTTAATTGATGTTAATTGGTTGTTGATCCTTACTCGTTGCAGATTCTGTTTGTCCTGGGTGTCCTTGGAGCAGTGGTCGTCATTTGTCTTCCATCGGTATACATTGACTCGATCCTTATCGAGCTGGAACCGGATCATACCGAGAAGCGAGCTCAGCTCAAGTCAGAGTTAGGAATACTCATTGCCATTGTCGCTGCAGCGGTTGGTAAGTTGACCTCAACTGACCTCCCCCCACCATGCCTTCCTAAGGTGTTAACACGTTGTGATTTTGCAGTAATTGTACTCCTCGTCTGGCTAATAATTGTAATCCTCCTCTACGTTGGGGCCAAAGACGTAAGTGTTCACTAGAGTTGAGCGATTGTTCCAAGTTGTACCTTTGTTCCAGTTTGTAATTTCTTGTTTGTACTTGCAGCATAGTATTGGAAGACTGATGTTGTGGCTCGTCATAAACTGTATCGTCTGTGCTCTCCAAATCTTCGTAGTCCTGGCCACCCTTGTCCTCAATCCAAAACTAATTACTGTCCACATTCCTAGTTTTATCTTCCTGGCATACCGGGTCTACTCCCTCTACGTCGTTCGCACCTTCATGATTGACATCCGCTACGCTGCACCGTCACCGTTGGGCAGTGATCCAGCCCCTCACCACCTCCAGCCCCAGTATGCCCAAGTCCAGTACAGTTCACCATACTACGAAGACGCTTCAACGGTCCCCCACTCCTCTGCCACCATGAATCCAAGACAATATGCTCAAACTATGAATTATCCACAACGCTAACCAACTACCAACACGTCCAGTCACCAGACCAATCAACCCAATTGATAATCAGCGATCAAGGTCAAGCGCATATGCTCCATACCTTCAACTTTCTACAAGTCACTTGGATTTTTATAACTCTTTCCTAATGCTAATCCAGCTCCTCTCGCCCCTCCTCGCTCGCGTTGTGAATAACCCTGGATCTTAATCGCTGAAATTGTTAGCAGCGCAAGGGGGCAAATGTCGCCTGAGGCTGGAAGCCACCCAATGATATTAACCGAGGAACGTGTGTAAATTTGAGTGCTGAGACCTCGACAATGCAACGACGCTACACCCTTGCTTACTTCATTAATTTACAATTAATTAAGTTAACTTGGATTAATTAAGTGGATTAACAACGCCTATGGAATTGTGTGCCAGATTTTTATAAGTAATTTCTAAGTTCCTCTTACCACTACCACTGGTTTTAAGTTTGAGGGAGGAGTTGTCCAGACCACTCCAGGCAAAAATTGACATCTCCTCTCCAGGATTCTTGTAAATATTGACATATCCTTGGGTTGTTGAAATTGTGACCAGTAAATTAAGGATTTGTAAACAGTGAGTGAGCGCTGGGTCAACCAACTGCGCTGCCGTTGTTGGCAGCCATGATCTGCCTAATTATATCTTCATTCCCCTCTCGATGTATTTCAGCCTCCGGTCCAGATACCCTGTGGAGGTAAAAGAAGGGACTTGTAAGTGAGCCCTTGGGCGACCCTTTCGTTGGGAGCAAAACTCAAAGGTCAACTTACAATTTGACATCATGGCATTTACTAAAATCGTAGCCTGGCGTGTAGACGTTGGGAATGCACTCGAGAATGAGGGTCACGAGGTTCGTTTGCTTCAATTGAATGACGAGGGAGACGATGAGGAGGCTAAAGCCAAGACTCTGGAAATCAAATTAAAAATTAATTAAAACTCCATTGATTTTTAATTGCGTAATTTCAGTAACTTACAGATAGAATCCCAGGTCTGTTAACGTAGAAAAAGTCATTGACGTTGACCAGGGGAGGATTCTTGGCTGACATGCTCCACTGGAGACTCATGATCTGGAAAAATTCCAGGAAGAGATGAGACCTTGACCTTGTCGCTGGAGAAGAAAGAGAGAATCGCTTACCAGACGAACTTCGTGTGTGTTTTTGCACCGCATGAGCCCCTGCCGTCGGACAAATTCAAAACTGCTCATGATCTGGAAAAATGTCCACGGTGCATTAGAATGGCGTAAAGAAACGGGGTCTGGACAACTCACTGGAGAACACGCGCTGGAAATGACCTCCGAGATGAGCACAAATTCAAAGATGAAATGAGCCAAGAAGAATCCGGAAGTGGCCGCATTCTCAAACGGTGTGTTCGTCTGGAGGACAAATCATGGACAAGGATCCATTGAAATGGTGGACACGTTGGCGCAAGTGTAACTTACCGAAATGTTTTTATTGGTTCCAGGAATGTCAAAGTGCTGGAGAATATCAGTCTGACTGTAACCTTCAAAGAACATGATGATGATGACCGTGGAGACGAGGGCGATCTGAGGGGGAAAGGGGGGCGACGGTTAATCAGTAATCAAGAAATTGTGTTAATTCATTATGAAAACTGGAGAACGTATACTTACCTGGAGAATGTAGTACGTGATGATGGGAATTGCAAAGACGTGACCATAGTCTCGGATAAGCCCATTGATGAGACGATGCTGCGTAAAGAGCTTGATCAGGGATTGCCCAAAATGGATACGAAAAAGATGAGCTCGCTGATTGCATCCGACTGGAGTCACATTTAGGAGAATTAGCTCAGGAAATGTCGGAAGCGCTCAAGCGCGCCGGGGAGGCGCCTTACACTGGGCGAAGCAAAGGCCGAACCGGAAGTTCCAATTTTTGGCAAGATTCCCAAGGACCACCGCTGGAAGAGAAAGGAGGGAAGCGCCGTAGTTAAAAGTGAACTTTGACCCCCCCCTTTGCCCTTACCGAGGAGATGCATCAGCGTAAAGACGAAACGGAGTGAAATGTAGCAAAAGAGATGCAAGCACATTCCAGCAACTTGGAAATAAAATTCCGTCGAGAAGCCAGGGGAATAGTATTTGCGTAGCCATAGTTGGCCATGGTGCCAAGTCCGGATGCGATGTCGGAACGGTCGGGCGACGAGTCGAGCCAGGAAGCCAGATGACCCCCTGGGGAATACGGAAGAGACTAAAGGTCTCAGTTGACAACGTCAAATGTCACCAAGTACTCACCGGATCGTTTTAGGAAAGTCATAGTAGAAGGCAGTAATCATGATGCCGCAGTAGGTCAGCGTAATCAGCGTATTGACCGCCACCGTCTTCCTCACTCGTCTCGTCCCCGAGATTTCAAACTTGGTGAGGGAAGCAACGAGGAAGTTCATAAACTGACAGACGTCGTAACCATCACGCAGGATGATGGCCATGCTCCAGATGGACACAAAAACAAGGTTGACGCCGATCCCCATGATGGCAGTTTTGTACTTGGCCAATTCTGCCTCCGCCAGGGCCCTGGGAGACAAAAAAAAGTAAGGAATTGCATGACTCCTCGAAATTACGTGACCTGCGGCGACCTTACTTGAACTCATCGTCATCGTTCCCATACATGATGACCAAAGTGGAATCAACGATAATGACGCAAATGACCCAGAGGAGGCACGACGTGATGCGAAATGGGAGGAGTCGAAAGCGGTTAATGGAAAAGAGGAGGAGCCCAACGACCTTGTCCACGCGTCGAGAAATTGGCAATCGGCAACAGCAGCTCAGGAGGCACATGAAGCCCTTGACGGCTCGAGCAAAACTTTGACTCTCGTAGCTCAACCTGTCGAACATCCTGGAATGTCAAAGGTCACCAAAGGAATTAAGCGTAACGTTTTGAACAAAAGATAGGTTGACATGAGGTTAAAATGGAAGTCTTACCATTTCTTTTTAGGTTTCCCAATCCGTTCGTACTGGAACATGAGTTCCTCGGAATCGCTCGTAGACAGTTGGAGCCACTCGTTATCCTTTTCCGATTGTTCCTCCTGTAACACAAGTCAAATTTAACAAGCACTGAAACTAAATTGTATGGATCAACTAACCAATTAGATTAAATGGATTTAAATAAGTTTATGCCCAGTACCTCCTCTGAGTCCGAATCATCACCGTCCTCAATAGCACTAACAGTATCATCAAATTCCCCAGGCATAGCCTCGCTGAATTCCGCGGCCTCCTGAGCGGCGACGCTCTCCGAGTCCCCACCCCCAGAGACATCCATATCCGAATCCTGGACGCTGCTAGCGATAGATACCTCATCAGCGTCAGCTCCGCCAACAGGAATCAATTGGAATGGATTCGAGAAATGGAGGGAATTCTCCAGGAAATGAGAGTAGCCACAACTGGAGAGTTTCGATTCAGCGTCATTTCCAGCTCTGCTAGTCCAAGCTTCATCGGTGTTTAGCTGCGCGTGACGTCTGGCCTCGGGCGGCTCGGCTAGTCGAACTGGAGTGCCCACTTTTGCAATCCTGTCGCCATGAACGTCGTCGCTGGTGACAAGCGGTTTGCGCTGATGCTTGAGGGCGAGGTCAACTTTCGCTCTGCTCCGGCGTCGCTTAACTTTTTTTTTCTTCCGGAGGTTGACGAATGTGGCGTTTGTGGGGCAACAGGTCAACTTCTGCCCAAGTTTAACTTCAGCCTCGATCCAGCATAGTTGCTCAACGCGGGCGCGCTTCTCCATAAGCTCCCGGTAGCCACATACCCGCTTCACCTTTGTGACCTTTCCGCTTGGGCTCACAATGTCAACCAGGATTGGTCTGTACGGTTTCAACGGTGGGAGAAGATCACAGTCCAGCGGCTCAATTTCTACTCTGTCCCTTGTTGCAACAAGTAAAATCAATTAAAAGCGACAGTTTCTGGGAAGAAATGTGAAATTAAGGGTGTGTTGACCTACCTGGACGATCTAATTCGCCTCCAGGGCTTGACGGGTCCACCAAGGTACTCTTCCAGCCATTTGTCCATGAAGAGACTGTCGAGCGGAAGCTGGGAACGGACATGAGCTCTGGCATAATCCTCCCCACGGTCAAATTCCATCCACTTTCGCTCCTTGTCTTCTTCTTGGTCCTCCTCGTCAGTTCCTGGCCATGGAAAATGAGGAGCAAAACCATAAGTGGGTGGCGGAGGTTTCTTCGCATGCGGACGCTTGAGTGGGACTTCGTCATCGAACGATTCCGTATCGTAACGATCCCCGTCGTAGTATCGCTTGAAGAATCGCTTTCGCCTTTCTTGGGTACAAGTGGGACACGATTCCTCTGAACTATCCGAGCCTGCGCTGCTGCTAGTGTCATAGACCCATTTTTCCTTCTTCTCCAGACCACCACCGCTGTGCTCAACGTCACTGGACAGAATGAACAAAATGTAAAACTTATCAGTGAACTTGTTTGATTGAACTTATGTAAATTCCTGTTCAAACCTGTCCATCACTGGGGATGAATGATAACTGCTTACGTTCCTTACGTGACTGTTGACATCGACAGAAGTCGTACAGAAAAATTGGGTTAATTCGTAGTAATAAACCAAATCATCGGTAGGTTTGTATGTGGAGTGGAGTGAAGTGAGTCCAGTCCGTGAAACATTTTTCAAATAAAACCGCCGCCGGGCACATGACAAAAAGAAACAAAGAGATACAAGGTCAACGACTCCAATTTTCTCCAGCAGAACTTGTAAAAAATCAAATTCCTGCTCAAATTGACCTGTGACCTCGCGAAATCCGTTTCCATGGCAACCCAACTTGGTTAGTTGACATCATCTCATCGTTGTTTGTTATTCCAACGACGTAAAACTCAACCTCCTCCAAGTTCCGCTCCTCCTTGACCTGTTCGTTCCTCCAATTTCGTAATTTCTGAACTCCCTGCCGTATTTCTTGTGAAAACTTGCTGTAATCGCTGAATTCCACATCAAGTGACCTCAATTTTGTGCTTCAACCAGAAGACCAAGGACTCTGACCATGCCCGACGACGACGCGGCGACGGCACCGGTTCCGACCGTAAGCTTGCTCGGTGGTGGACTCAAAGGGACTCCTGCCCCGCCTCGACTCTTTCCGGGTGACCTCGTCTGTTTCCGGGCTGCAAAACCGTACGAATGGCTCCCCTGGTATGGAATCTAACTTATTCATAATTTATTTAGGGTGGTCAAGTACGTGTATTTCAATTTAATTTAACCTAACCAGGTATGGGATCATCCTCTCCCCAAACAATCAAATGGTCAAGTACTTCCGGAATCAAAACAAACAGAAGAGCATGACCTGGGATTCCAAATCGACGTCGCTGGGGGCTGCTCCAACGGCTTCCACGCTCCCCGCGGCGGTCAGCCTCAGCTCAACATTGCCCGGAGGGGCTAAGGAGCCTCCAGGCGTTGAAATCCCAGAAGACGTGTCCTTGACCAATGACGAGGAAGAGGAGGAGGAGGAGTCTGTCGTTCCGATTACTGATGAAGGGCTCAGCGATCCTGTTTACGTCCTGTGGACTCACACGCAGCGTGTCGCAATCGTTCCTCGGAGTGAGGTAAGGAACGACATTGTAACCTCCTGGCGACATTACACTGCTTTACCTTGTCTTACAGCTTGCAATTGTGGATCGAAGTCTCCTCCGAGGTCAACGGGTCAAGAATGAGGACGGGATTGAAGGGACGGTCTTCAATACCGTCAACAAGGCGACACTTCAAGTTTTAAATACAAATCACGTGATTGACGACGTGACTGTCCAGGATATGAATCCAATTTCGGTAAGGCCATGTCAAGTTGTCGTTCAAACTTGTTGTAACTTGTCGGTGTTTCCAGCCCTTTGTCCATGGCCGTGAAATCCAGTACAAGGGCTGGATTGGGGTCATTACGAAGGTCAAGCGCCACGTCACGTGTAGACTGGACAATGGAGGATTCGTTTTCAGCCTAAAGTCAAACGAGGCTGATAGTTTCATGAAGAAGGATCCATTTTGGGGTAAGCTCCAATCCAATTCCAGCTCTCAAAAATGGGCGCCATTTTGAAATTTCTTGTTTCCAGGACTTGGAATGCCGTGCCCTGGAATGCGGAACAAGTTTAGTCCACCCGTGATGAAGCGAGCTGCATTTGTCGCCCCGATGATGCGCTTCATCCATCGCTGGGTCCGACCCTTGTCCTACTTTTACACTCGCTCGTCAGCTACTACGATTGGGGTCGAGGTAGGTTCCTTCTACGTAAAAGTAGAGGTAACGTAAAAGTCTTTGGTTTCCTTGACCTCTTTTTCGTCTCCAGACCTCATCGATTCAAGTCTTGTGGATCCAGCGATGTCCAAACTGCCCGACAGCTTCCGAATCGGAGCCCCCGGCAGAGCTGGAAAAGGAAGTGCTGCGAGAAGTGCGGACCCTTGGACTCCCGAATCACGAGACCTTTGGCCTCAATTCGATCCGGATGTATGGAATCCAGGAGGGAGATGCCCTCACGAACTACTCCAGTTGGTACTCTGGATTCCAGGCAAAGTTCTTTGGAGGGCCCTCCACGAGTTTTGCCAAATTCCTACTGACGCCGAGCAGCATCAACAACTTACTGGCCGAATCTGTAAGTTCTCCCTGGAACACCTGCTGGACAACTTTGACCTTCTTTTCTTATCTCTCCAGGGTTACGAAGTTCCGGTGAAGGTCATCTTTCGTCAAACTGAGGTGGAAGTGGAATGGGATGTGAGCTGTTCAATACTCTAGTTTACCTTTGTCCTCTTTTGCACAAGTTTGCCAATTTTTTGTAAATTTCAGAATGGTATCTCAGAGCACATGTTGGGATCCCGTGTCCCAAGGCTCCTCTTGCCCTCCAACCCCGCTTCAGAATACCAAACTGGATTTATAGTGGCGGATCCAGGTGGACAAGTCAGGAAGTATGGAGTCATCGTCTGTCAGGACTCTGGTAAGGTTAGGTTATTAGGTTAGGCTAGGTTATAGGTTAGGAAGAACCGTTAACTAACTTTGTTTGAACTTGAACATGTTCCAGAACCAGGGAAGGTGCGGGTTCACTGGATCGTGGGACTAGATAAGGAGGAGGATACGGTTGACCTTGGAGTCACCAAATGTGACCTTGCTGACCTCAAGCCCCACCCACTGGTTTCCATGTGTCATCGGGGCTTGACCATCTTCTTGAAAGACCATCCGCTGGGATACGAGTCAGGGACCGTGGTTGACATTGAACTCCGTCTGGCGAAGCTCCTGGTGGCAGTTCCAGAGTCTCGAGACCTCATCTCCGTCTACCCGCACTTGATGGCTCCAGTCGCTAAACGCTGCTACTGGAACTTCCATACCCGGAACTGGGTCCAGGAGTCAGTTGACCTTCCGTCTGGCAAAGTTCCCAAGGCCAAGGACATCTATGACGATGAAGGAGAAGTGGATGATGAGCTCATTGAAATGGAGGAAGATGCCGAACCAGCGGAAAACGAAGTCGTTGCAGTTGGAAAACAGGAGGAGCTGGAGAAGGACCTGGAGGACCTGGAGGACCTGGAGAAAAAGAGGTTGAAGGTTCCAGAAAAAGAGGTGGTGGCTGTTGGAAATTGGGAGGAGCTTCCTGGAACAGTTGAAGTCTCCATTGAAAAGAAAGTTGAACCGGAAGTGGTAGTGGTGGGCGTGGCAATTGGGAAGGAGAAAGTACCTGGATGTGACGCTGCTTCTGGAAATGAAGAGAAGGCCAATGAGGTCCCTTCCGGTGAGCTTGATGGAGAGGAATCCAAAGCGTCTATTGATGCGAGTGAAGGGAGTCAAGCGGATACTGGAGCTTCCAGCCCAGCATCCAGTGGCTCTTCTGAATCCGGATCAGCGTCGCATCTCCGCCAAGAGGAAAAGGAAGAAGAAATCATCCCAGTTGGGGAAATCAAGGTGGACAATTAACTCCCACACCCAAGAAACTCTCAAATCATAATCAAAATTTTACTCTGGTTGACCTCCCCACCTAAATGCAAGAAAGGTTAGTTGACCCCTTCCAAATTCACCCCAAAACACTCCCGAACTTAATTGAATTGAATAATCTTCATTTGAGAATTAAAAAACTTGCAAAATAGGATTGGATCTCATGCGTCTACAACGTTGGGTTCATCTTTCTAATTTTGTTTTCTGATAAGAACCGTAGACCCAACGTCGCCCCTCGTCTCTTTTTCTAAAATTCCAGCGATTTCCAATGTTGTCAAATTAGTTGGGTTAGGTGTGAAAAGGTGGAAGGAGAAATCTGACAAAGCGGGATTCCAAAAAGCGTCTCGTCGTCGTTTCCTTACAAACAGCTGAACTTTCTCCATCAAGTTTTTCCAGTGCTCCAGGTAGGAAGTTCCATCCTCCGCAGTTTCTGTTTCCTGAGTTGTACTCTCCAGTACTTTCAATCTTACAGGTTTGTGCCCCAGAATTACAATCTA
>JAQIWD010001646.1:0-11653 GCA_034694825.1 Anurida granaria | reverse complement strand
GTGAAATGGACGACGAGGCGAGGAGACGAGGCGAGGAAGATCCGGAGCGGAACCTGGTCGTTAGGGCTGGGAAGTCCCGACTCGTTTAGGTGGCCCAAGGTGGCATTCCGGAGTGAGGAGGTTGTGACTAGGGGGTACGGAAGGTCCACCGTCCCCCGACAATTGTGATCTCCTTATCGCGTCATCTTCCTCATCTACATCCTGGCATCCGTCTCCCTCAGACCGAAGCGTCCCGCGAGGTAAAAAAACGGGTGGTGGCAGGAGAGCAATCGCTGGTCTGGTCTGGTCATCCACGATGGGACTAGACGGATCAAGTCCATGGGTGTTCCTGCCGCTCTGGGCACCATGTTCCTGCCGTCTCTCCGTCTCTCCAAAAAAACAGGATCTAAGCAAAAAAAACAAAAAAACAAATAAGGTGCGGGGGGGGGAGGTGCTAGTGCTGGTCATTTGGCCCTGGAAAAACGATGATGGTGCCGAGTGTCCTCAGAGTTTGTTGGAACGGTTTGGGTTGCAAAGGCACTCCCAAGAGTAGAATCCGGGCCGTTGGCAATTGAAGCAGATGGGCTGAGGGCGTGGCTCGTTCCATGTGGTACGGAAGGTCCACCGTCCCCCGACAATTGTGATCTCCTTATCGCGTCATCTTCCTCCTCTACATCCTGGCAGTGTTATGCAACAGCAGCTGAAAAGCCACGCTTTACTGGAGTTTGAACTTGAATACTCCCTTGGCCAAAGCTAATGCCAAGGTCCCAAAAACTCCTTTCTTATTCCACGCACGGGGAAGAGACCACCATTCCCACCTCCTCCACCAACAACACAACGGGAGAACCACGGACATAGTGCCTTCGTTTTGGTAACCACGGACAGCTCACCACTCTACTCACCACTCTACCCAATTCACCACTGGATTTCATTCACCAATTGACTCCGTTCACCACTCGACTCCATTCACCACTTGACTCCATTCGCCGATTCTTTTGGGAACTACGGACGGACGGACTCACACGCCAATTCACAAACTCAACTGCTAAATTCGCTATTGTATAGGAGAGGGGGACTCGTTTTTCCACTGAGGTGATTCGTAAAGTGCAACGCCCTTAGTTTTCGGGCGAAATCCCACTTTCGGGGTTCCTATTCCGTTTTCAGCCTCGGAGCCTTTCCGATACAGTTACTAGATTTAGTCAGTTGAGTGGACCACCATGGCGCAACTTGGAATTTCGGGACGGACTAGGAATGGAGGCAGACCGGAACCAGTACTGAACTTGCGGACCAACCGATGAATCACCGTCGAGGGAACTGTACTTGTCGTGACTCACCCACCCGGAGACATATTTCAATGCAGCGTTGAAGGATGTGCCCAGACATTCAAGTGTCTGAGATGGAGCGATATGAAGGAAAACTTCAAGCGGCATCTTGGAAAAGTACACTCTGTCCGCATCACAACATCCAGGAACGTGTGTAGGAAGTGTTACGAGGAGCTCCAGGCCAAGACAACGGACCATGCGTGCCCATTTCAGTTTAGCGCGAGTGCAATCATTCCCACATGTCTGTGACCGATGCGGCACTGGCTTCACCGTGATAAATGCAGTCACCAACCACAAGAAGGGATGTGGTAGAAACCAAAATCGGAATCTACCGGTAGCAAAATCCACAGCTGGGATGCTTGACCCGCCGGATACTCCACGACCACCATCACCGCGCCCACGAGAAACTCCACTACCACCGCCTCGACCAACAACATCTCGCCCAGTGACAGCACCACTGCCCTCGTCTCAACCACCATCATCACCAGATCCACCTCCAGCAGGACGACGCGGGCGTGGTTCGATTGTTATCGAGCGATTGGATGGTACAGGGTCTCCAACCGTCACTGGGGATCGCAGTGGGTGAACCTGAATTTGACTCCGACGGATCATAATTCCAATCCGCTGCAGGCTCAGAGGATGAGGACGGCATGAGCTTGTACGAGATGAGCTCTCTCCATGACCCACCAACTCCAATCCTCAACGTGGTCAACGCCACCCCAGTGGAAACACCAGAGGATTCACTACCGCTGCAGGACACAATAGTAGGCACCCAACACCTATTTGACACAAGACCAGAAGGTGCCTTCCTTGCCATCCGAGGCTATGAAGACCAGCAGGTCCGGGATCACCCCGACAAGCCTGCAACCAGCAGCGTCGGGATGGAAATTGAAGCTGGAAACCTAAACGAGACGTCAGGCGGAGAGGAACCACCTGAACCTGAAACCCATGAGGAGGAGGGCGAGGAGTCGCTCACACCACGCGAGCAGCAGCTAGACCACGACTACCCCCTCATGGAGTACAAAGAAAGGTTCGATGGGATCTTCTCCAGCCCACGCTGTGACGATAACTGGAGGGACTTTGAGAGGATTTTAGTAGAAGCAATTGAAGACGTGAGGAGGTTGTCAAAGATCAAGGAACCAGAGCCACGAATGGCACACATGCCCAATAAGAAGCCAAAGACCGACGACGCTCGCTTCATGCAACGGTTGTACCGGCCATTCCAAAAGAGGAGGTATTTGACCACCACTCCAGGAGACTAGGGCGACCGCAAGTGACTGACGAGGAAGGGGAGAGACTAATCCGAAAGGCTGAGAACACCGCTCCACGAAATGATGGGATTGCGTACCGGGACTGGCTATTGGTGGACCCCAAGTGCTATGTCCTTTCCACCATTTACAACATCTGCCCCCGGTACAGGAGAGTCCTACAAGTATGAAAGGAAACCTTAACCACTCTCTTATACAAGAACAAGGGGGATAAGTCCGACATCTCGAGTTGGCCACAAACCACCCTGAGCACTATTTCCAAACTCTACTCCAAAGTCCTGACTGGGAGACTCTCGAGGTGGATTGAGAAGAATGAGGTGCTTAGCCACTGCCAAAAAGGGTTCATGCTATATGATGGGGTGCTGGAGCACAATTTTGTGCTCCAACCGGGGCCTGAGGACACCACGCCGGGAGCTATGCGTTGCATGGCTTTACTTTGCCAATTTCTTTCCATCGGTGTCACAGAAAGCTCTATTGGAGGGACTAGAGAAGACCGGAGCTGGAAAAACCCTCGTGGACATTGTTCTACCTGTTTGCCGGAGCAACCACCCAAATCAGGACTAATGAGGGTTTTACGGAGACAATCGAGTTAAAGTGGGGAATTAAACAGGGTGATCCGTTGAGTGGCCTCTTGTTTAACATCGCAATGGACGCAATCATCCGGAAGGTCCCAGGCAACCAGAAAGAGCACAAGATCCTGGCCTTTGCGGACGACTTGACTCCGCAAAACACAAAACCTCGATGGCTCCAAAAAATGCTCAATGACATCGATGAGCTCGGAGACCGGATCGGTATGCCCCTCAACCCTGAAAAATGCCGAACCCTCCACCTGAAGGGTAGGACCGCAGTTCCCACACAATTCTTTGTTGGAGAACACAACGTGCAGAGGAGGGGGACTATGTCCAATATCTGGGAAAACCAGTCGAATTACGAATCATCCCATCTGATGCGCCCATTGAGGAACTCAAGCGGAAAGGACTCGTCATCCTCGACTCCAAACTTGCCCCATGGCAGAAACTGGACGCCATGAAGACGTTTGTCTACGCGTCCATGACACATGCTATGAGAATGGGGACCTTCAAGCGACACCAGTGGGCTGAAATTGATGACGAACTCAAAGTTGGGATCCGGAAGGTGCTCAATCTGAATGACAAACTGGACTACCTGTACGGCTCAACATACAACCAACAAGGATGGCTGCACATGGCTCAGGACCAGCCGGACACAGTAGTCGGGAGAACCGGAAATCTGGACACCATCTGGATGAACGCGAGGGGAACAGGTGCGAGACTAGCCATAGCCGTACATTAGGATGTGAATGAGGAGGACAAGTTCATTCTAAAGGCCGAAGCGGTGCCCCTAGAACCAAGGCACAAGTGACTCACAGCCATCACCATCAGGAAGGTCTTGAGGGAGAGGAAAGATGAGAAGCTCCAGTCTCTGCCGAGTCAGGGGAAGGCAATGAAGTTGGTTTCCAAATCTAAAGCTAGCAGCCACTTCATTCGCAACGGAACCTTCACTCGATTTGTGGACTGGAGATTTGTCCACCGTAGAAGACTCGACCTAATACCAAGCCTTGTGAAACCGTGGAAAGAAAAGTCGAAGGGCTGGAGGTGTGACTTCGAGTTCGAGAGTCCTAACCTGCCCTGACGAACATCACGAAGAGGCACAACGACTTCGTGCGGCGAATCAAAACAGCGGTGGAGAACCCGCGAACCGGATGCGCGTTACTCTACGAGACCACTCCGGGAACTCCGCCGGAACACAGGAGGAGAAGACCGGAACTGGTCATCAAGAAGGGGAACAAGCTGTTCGGGGTAGATGTGGCCATCCCATTCAAGAACGGCGAGGACGCCTTCAAAGAGGCGATGCAGAGGAAGAAGGAAAAGTACGAGTACACGAAGGCGTTGCTGAGGAGAGGACGAATTCAATCGGTCACCGTGGATGCCTACATCTTAGGGAGCGTTGGAGAGTGGGACCAGGATAATGAGGAAGTTCTCAAGATCTTAATGTCCAAGTTTGACCGTACCCTCTTCAAGAGACTCTGCGTCTCCAACTGTATCAAATGGTCCAGGAACATTTTCCAGGAGTACGTCGAGGGTGGAGGAATCATCGGGGAGCCGACGCCATCACAACTCCCCCAATAAACGCACCAAGTGGCAATGGCTTAAGTGTTTTTGTTAATGATTTATGATTTGGTTAAGTTTTAAAAAAACATTTGAGTAGGCTATTATTCATTAACTCATTTTAATCACCGACTTATTACGATCTACTAATTGGCAATTGCTCTAATTGATATTAATTATTGGCTCAGCGGAAGTACTAATCGGTATCTCACGTCACATTCAAGTAGGTAATTCGATTCTTGAAGTATTGAAAATAAATCCAAACGCTAATTCGCGCTTCTTAATAATTGTCCAGACAATCAAATTCGTGGAATCACTGAGTTTGAAAGCATAAAGATTTTATTTAGTTTTCTAATTTGTAATTACATTTTGTGAAGCCATAATCAGTAGCTGGTAAGTGAATTCAGTTAGTTTTTCTGATTGTTACTATTTTCAACCATAATCTTGTCCCTTTTTTGAAAACATGAATCCTGTTCCACAGTTTGACTACCCAGAATTTAACAAGGACCCAAAGGATATATCCGTATTTAAATGCAAGTTCTATTAGATATGTTATTGAAGAAATTCCTATTCCAATTCCACATATGAAAATAATAGATTTCAATTTAGTATCCTCCCATGCAAGAGGTTTGACTCGGTGTTTCCGTTTGGGTTGCCAGTTGGCATAATCTTGGAATAGTTTGGGCTTATTCATTGTGTCAAAGTAGTGCTTCCAGTACATAATGATACCCGACTCAATGACGTGGCGAAACTTGGAGGGTAACCACGTCGGCCCAAAACTACAAATTTTCCATGCTCCCGTTTTGGGACAGAAAGTCTCCTTTCCAGCCACAAAAGAAACTCCATTTGGATTATCATTCAGAAAGGGCAGAATTCGTTTCAAGTTTTGCGCACTATCAATGTAGGCTAACATTTTACAATTTCTTTCCATGAGGAGGTCATAAGGAGATGTTTTGTATTGGATATAAGTTCCATTTGAAGACCACTTGGTCATAGCCTTAGAATTTTTAAATGCAGAGCAGGTAGAAACAGCAAATTTTGTGTGGCAATTTCCAGGATGATTGTCCACCACATTTCCCCAATCGCTGTACATACGAGCCAAAAAAATTGTATACCCGTCGACGTCGGTCGAGTTGTGATCCTCTATCCTCTTCGGTGTCCAAGTAGCAACAACCCAAAAGTTTGAAATGTCAACAAGTGTCCTAAATCTAGTCGTAGGTAATAAGGGGGCAACGATGTTGGTAATTACTGTGTCTCTGTAGCATGTTGATAACACGAGGATTTGACACAGCCAACGTAAGAACAATACAGATACAATTTTTTTACGTATTTTCCCTCCATTTTTCGGCTCATCATTCAATTGACCGAGAAAAGTTGCAAAGAAATGAAATGCCAGCCATAAGGTGTCCATTACAATCGCAAAGAGGCTTCTGTTGGAGTTGATACAAGAAATGAAGAGGCAGAGTGAGACCATCGTACAAACAAGTCCAATCCAAGTCATTAGTTGTAAGGGACGCAGATAGCCATCGTAGCCTATTAAATACTCCACTCCGTCACAAGTAGCAAAGTTAAAAGAAAACGTTTCGTATAATTGAAATATAAGTAGACCAATTTCTTTTCTGTACTTCGATATAAGAAAATCGCCTGATATATAAAAATTGGTATAAGAAATTCTAGGCAGGTCCAACTGAATTAAATTGGAGTGACCAGAAGGGAAATTGGATGTCAAAATATTTTGAAAGAGTATTGACTGGAGCTGCCAATCCAATGAGTCTTTTGGACTCAGTTCGTGTGGTCTTAGAGTCACTAGACGCCGGTAAGTGGAATATCGACCAACTGATTGACTGGGATCTAAAAGGCATTTGACTGTTGTACAATCATGATCAGAAATCCACCATACTGACTCATTTTTAATCAAATTTGATACGGATCGGATAAGTTCAGTGAATTTCTGAGTTGGATTAAGTTTAAAATAGGACTGCTTCTTATTACAAGTGAAGCAAAAGTAGAAGACATCACGGGAAATGGCAATTTCAAAGAATATATTTGTAAATGGACTCCATTTATGTATTGGGTTCTGAGAGGGGGGAAAGAGTGTGTTAATCCAAATCAAGTAATTTATGGATTCCCCAGGATTGTAGAAGGGGTATCTTCTAATGTATCCATTGAAGTCAAGTATAAAATGCAAATTGTGCTGAATAAGGAAGGCCATAAATTCTGTACGGCAATTCATAGTAACAATAACAAAATTAAAAGCGACTTTTCGCAAAAGCGGAATACGTATTGGGGATGCCTGAGAGTTGTACAGTATCATTTTTTTGACACTGACTGCTTGAATGGGGATTCGATTACTAACAGGATTTGTATCTTGATCTACTTCAGGACGACAATCCACAAGAGCAGTGTATTGTTCGTAGAGGTGCTCCAGAATCAGCGAAGGATTCATTCTCCCGAAACAGATGAAAATGATCAATATTGTCACAAACGTAGATAAGTTACCCATTTTTTTTCAAAGGAAATACGAATTTAGAATTTTCCAATTTTGGACGTGTTAATCGTATCAGATTTGAAAAGGTACTCGATGTTGACAGCTCCAAACAATTTGCGTTGTGCTATCATCAAAAGTCTATACAATTATGCCCGCCCCAGTCATCAAAAATGTACCCCCAATGAACATGAACATTTCCTTAAGGATTTTTCCCAATTCCTATGTGATGGACTTTGGGTAATTAGGTCATAAATCTACATGAATTCATGTCTTACTTCTCAACCCTCAGAGGAACTGGCCGACCAACAATTGGTCCGCGTGACTCCAATTATTGTAGTCACGAAGTCTGTTGGATCCTAAGGAATATATATTATCTTTATATATATTATAATATACGAACATGAGATCCGAACTAATTTTGATGCATGAGATTTGTGTTCTCAAGAGGACAAAAAAGCATAATATACTCATATTAAATTCCAATTCTACTCCGCGAACATGTTACATATCTCCTCCGCGTGAAACTTGGAAATAAAGGAAGTATGATTTCCTGGAAAACAAATATTTCAGTGTGGAATATATTTTCATTCTCTTATCGTCCTCATTAATTTAATTAGTGTGAGAAGGCGTTGAGTAATCCTATTTTAACTAAATCATAAAATCAGTTCTTCAATCTCATTCAATTAACGAAACACTTGCAGTATATTTGCAAAAACTTATAATAACAGTTTTGTTGGTTAGGGAATACTTCTTTTTCTTTTTCTGTCATACTTATTCAACCAGTCTGTGGGTGAGGCGGAGAATTGACAAACTGAACTCTGAAACCTAATATTTCAATTACGCGGGTGATAGCATTCATTAAAAAAAAAGGATAATTTTAAATACAGAGTTTCCTGTATTGAGAAAGGTTAACCGTTCCAAGAATACCAAACTGATGAGTGTGTGATGGACCTCAGACGCGAAAGCTCATCCACCATTTCCCCCTCTAAAGTTGAGACTCAGTGTATTCTACGGTAGAAAAATTCTATTTCGATTTATAACTCCAAAAATATTACTAACCTCATTAAATTTTCATAATTTTTAAGATGTAAAAACTTTACAGCCCAATCTTCGGAATGAAGGAGTCCGTTGTTTTGTTACCCTTATTCTTCTCTCAACCGAGTCTTCGATAGAGGTGACGGCGGTTAAGACTTTCTCGTATTCGGCCCCTAGGCTGGCCGCCCCGTTTAAACAAAAAAATCCCCGTACCCGTCTGGCCTATCAGATCCTGTACCCGTCTGGCCTATCAGATCCTGTACCCGTCCTTACCCGGCCCCTATTCGGGGCACGCCGCTCATCCCTTACCCTAAGGAAGCGCTGGCCGTACCTTACCTGTATCCGACGGGTACGGGGCGGGTGAGAAATCCGCGGGGATAGTCATAACCGCCGTCATCTCTAGTCTTCGCTCACAGCGTTGTTGATGAGGACAAGCTTTTGGACATACTCAAATTGCGCAGACGCGAAAACTGGAAAGATCGTATCAGGTTCTCGAGTTTTCACTTCCACTTCCACCTCCGTCAAACATGGAAACTGATCCTTTGTAAATGGTTCAAGAAGGCGGAGGGAGTGACGCCCGTTTCCACGGTAGTCCTTAATCTTTGGGGTCTCATTCAAAAACGAACGTCCATGGATGATCTCCAGAAAGTTTCAATTTGAGCATTCCTGTCCCAAAAACTTTCAAAAATTTCACAAGCTGTCTCCTGGAGTTGAAAGTGTTTGTTTTGTTCCCAGTTGAGGTTTTGTTCCAGCTTTCTATGGAACAATACGACCATGGGATCTTTTTCGGATGCAGGAATTTACGGTAAATGTTGCTGTGCTCGGTCAAACCATTTTGGCCGAGAATTCAATTTCAGCTTCATCACGTGGCGTCGTCGACAGTGCGCCGTAGCGCAAGATTTCCAGGCATTGAAGATTAGAGCCGAGATTGGATCAAAGTGGAAGTTGGTAGTCTTTCCAAAAGAGTTTCCAGCATCAGCGCAGGTCAAAAGATGAAAAAGGAAACATTGTCAAACAGTTTAAAATTTTATTGCAGTCTCAAAAAAAAATTTAAATTTAAATTTAATATTTCATTACTTCATTTTGAAGTTGAGTTATTGAATTCCCTTCACATGGAGTTCCATTCTTGGAAAGTCAAAAGGCCAAATCCATGTCCCAAAGTACACTCACTAGCGCGTTAAACGTTTTTAACTAAACATTTTTAAAATTTGTTATTTTCCAGCTGATGAACATGACGAAACTTTTTTAATTCAGGAAAAAATTGGAGCACATTTATTCTCCGTCAGAGAACAATATCTTCAGTTATTCAAGGCTTGAAAATTTTAAAGGGTCCATGTTACGGTCATTTCGGTTTTGGTAATGTTAAAACTAAAATTTATTTTTTTACTTGACAAATTATTATTTGTATGTATTTAACTAAAACAAGCTAGTTCCGAATTGTTTTTCTCACTATTTTTCTTTATTTTACATTTGAGAATAAGTTAAACTTTAAGTATTGGATGCCTTCATGATTTTCAAAATAATTGTTCACAGCTAGAGTCATGTACAGTCAACTTTTTCCCACTTAAAACAGTTGAATTTTAGATTATTTTAATAGGCGTATTTAATTGTCAGTTTTTATTGCTACAATACCGACTAGTTAAATATAAATATTCGTTTTTAAGCAAACAACATTCAATTTTTTTTCTTATAGATTTAGGAAACATGCTGTGGTTAACTTTGTAAGCCATACTAACCGACTACGACAAAAACTCAAATATAAATCTATGTGCTTAACGGATAATTTTATTCGGAGTAGTATTCCACCCTCAACTCCGTTTTTTTTTGTTTTCCTTTAAAAACAACCGGTCGAAGGACAAGTTTATGACCGAGGACTCTTTGTGAATTCTTTTAGAAGGCTCGAAACAAAACAATTTTATTGCACTTTTTGACTGTGGAATTTGGAATATAACGTTTTGAAAGGGGCTATGTCTTTCGATCACAAATTTCAACTTTTTGTGGCAAACTCGAGTCATCATTTTTCACGACCAAGTTCTTGCACATAACTTCATAGACATAATTTCTTACAGTGACTCATAACTGTCCATAAAAGAGGTGAACCCATTGAATTTCAAATTTTTGATTGTTTTTTTTGCAACATAAGGAATCTTGCTGTGTAGGGGGAGGTGAAGCAGCAGGAGTCAATAGTAAAAAGATCAGTACACACTGTACGGAAAACAACGGCGCTGTCGTATGACGGATCAATGAAGCGTCGGATCAATGACGTAGTTTGACTTGAATTGTTAAAATGTGTGTAAATTAAATGATGTCCTTAGATCTTAGAACATGACCTAAAAAAGATTAACAGCGATTTAATTAAAATATAATTAGTGTCTGAAATACACAAATTTAACTGATGTCTCAGACTACAACAAAATTATACGCTACAGAGCTGAGAATATCCTAAATTAGTGATGTCCGTCGTGATGGAACTCTGCAACTTTTGGACGATCATAAGAGATATAAAAGCGAAATGAATTGGTATCAGGTAATAGAGTTTCAACAAATTGCAAGTTATTATATATCAAGTCGGGGTTACCAATGGCAGCGAGTTGTTTGAAAATTGAATTACTTTTAAGCTACATAATTTGAGTGACTATACTATGCAATTCATTGTTAAAAGACTACATTTCAAAAGACATACTTCTAACGCCTGAGTATAACTGCAAAAAACATAGGAAAGATTATCTGGGATAAGGGGTGTACATAAACTAAATCCGTGTTAGAGCGGGGAGGGGGTATAGTGAAAATAGATGAAAGTGGCTGGCAGGGGGAGGGGGTGGTAAAATTTAGATAGTCACTACCATCTCATTTTAGTTTCTAGTGGAATAGAAAGTTTGGTTCGACTAGGGAGTGTATTAATAGAAAGGGAGAAGAAATACAGCAGTAAGGTCTTATCAGTGGGTCAGCTGAGTACCCAACGCGTCATCCGTGACGCATCTGCTGTATGACTTTTTTTTCAGTTTCCCTTTTCAACCTATACGATGGCGCGTTGGGTACTCAGCTGACCCAATCAGAAGACCTTACTACTGTATTTCCTCTCAATCTTTATTTTGCACTCCATAGGTTCCACTGGAAAGTCTCAACACCAAAAAGTTAAGCCTTCAGGATTGAATGATTGACATGTTCCATATAATCAGAAATTATAGTTTCTTGGTTTTTTATGTCCTAAAATTGCATCGCATGTTTTATATCCAGTGATGTGTGAAAATTGTGTGAGTTCAATTGAACTCTGCCAACCTTCTCAAATAAAAAATATTATGTCAGCAAAACCCTGATATTTGATATTTTACAAATGAAGAATATTTAGAACCTGGTTAACCGGCCAGGATGGCATGGAGGCTCCACACACATGAGTCTCTTCTGCTAAGCGAGTGCGCTAGGACTAATCGTTTG
>JAQIWD010001645.1:0-11655 GCA_034694825.1 Anurida granaria | reverse complement strand
CCGTGGGAGAAATTAGTTCCAAAAACTCAAATTTTTGTCCTCACTTTTTCTATGGGCAAAAGATTTTTACACTCTGCTATATCATATCCTAGTTTGCCGTGCTGGAAGTCAATTCGCTCGATCATTTCTATACACTGGTTTGTAGTTGTCTGGAAATTGGGTAAGTTGGTGTTAACTTTATTTACTCTCCCCTTTCGATTAATTCCATATCACATCCATCCACATTTGACGATCCACTCCTTGAAGAATTGGGTAATTTGTTAATGGTAATGTGAGCAGTCAATTTAACTAAGGGTTCATTTACATTACAGAAATGGAGAAGGACTTAGACCGCCCGTGCTCCAGCTGTGGAAAACCATGTCGGAAAAGTTGTGCGAAATGTGACAAGGTCTCCTACTGCTCTCGCGAGTGTCAACTATTGGATTGGAAACAGCATAAATGGGAATGTTTCCCAGTGGAAGTACGCTCGTGTCCAGAAACTGGTCAAAAAAGTCTCTTTGTCACAAAGGCCATGGCTGCTGGATCAGTCATGTGGAAAGAGAAACCATTTGTTTTCGGATGTTTCAACACAAGGGATTTTGACAGCTTCTTTTTTGGCAGTAACGAATCATCACTTTGCTTTGTCTGTTGCACCCGGATGACGGATCCCAAGGACTGTCCCAGCTGTGACACGGCCATGTGTAGCATGAGTTGCGTCAAGGTAAGTTCATTCCATAAAAATTCAAATTAAATCACTTTTCTGTGTCATGCCCTTGACTTTACAGCTTATGTTTAAACTTTAATGTCATTGATTTCCAGAGTTCGGATCATCTGAAACTAGTGTGTCCTGCTTTCACCCGACTCAAAATGGGTGGTCATAAAATCTGGAAGGGAATTTCTGCGTTGGATTTCATCATCATTCTTCGTTTGATCAATTTGAAGGAGGTCAGCCCAGTGGGATTCGAGACGTTCCTGAAACTAAACCAGAATCCGAATAAAGTCGATTTGACCCGGCTTTCTCCGGAACATGACCAATTGAGCCGAGACTTGCTCAAGTGGCTTCGTCAGGATCCAAAATCACCCATGCAAAATCCAAATACGTCACGTGCTGACATCAATGCTTTGATGTCACTCATTGGAACATTGGATGTTATGGATTTGTCTGGGCTGAAGACATTCAATATTCAAGAGCTTAATACTGTTCTCAACATTTTGAGATGGAACTTTGTAGCGGATTATGACAAGTCGTAAGTTGGAGTCTTAGTAGAGTTTACTGAAGCTGTTTCTGATTTAAGTTAATCATATTTGCAGACTTGTCAAGTGGATCTGTCTCTACGGAAGCTCATTTCGCCACTCATGCGTTCCCAATACGGACTGGCGCGTTGATGCAAAGAAGGGTGTCCACTTCCGTGCTTTAGTTGACATGCAACCAGGGGATGAAATTCGGATGTCCAAGGAGAGCTATACCTTAATATCGGCTACTGCACAAAGACTCAAGTCGCTCGAAGCGATGCATGAATTTTCATGTGATTGCCTCAGATGCAGCGATCCTACGGAACTTGGAACCTTTGCGTCTGCGCGGAAATGTCCAAACAAAGGATCCTCATGTTCTGGCTTCTTGCTTCCACGCTCTCCTCTCGCAGCTCAAACTACCTGGAAATGTAACACCTGCAGTAAGGAAGTTGACAGCGTCAAGGACGTTCGTTGTGTTCTGGGAGCGCAACAGATTAATGTGCAAAATCGTGGTAACACGCCTGCCGCTGTAGCCGGAATCCAACAGCTGATCAAAGACTACGAAAAGAATCATTTGCATCCAAATCACCAGGAATTGTTGGCAGTCAAGCATTCTCTTGTAGAACAACTGGCTGAGTTGATTGTGCAGTCGACTCTCAGAAAGGAAAGAATTCTCAAGGGCACCCATGGAAACGTTCCTATGAAGAACTTTGCAAAAACCTTGCTTTCAGTTGCTGAACAGCTTTTGAGTTCTGGAAATCCTGGTTTTGGTCCTTATACCCATAAACGAGGTAAGCATTTTAAACTTATTTTCCATTTAGTAAACGTTGAAGCATAACTTTATGCATGTTCTAATTTTCGGGTTTTATTTTTGAAGGAAAAATTCTTGGTAACCAGTTTTGTGCTGCAGCGTATATTTTCAAATACGGAAACTCCAAGGATTTGGAGCAACTCGGCATGGGTCGGGAGGAAGTCAAAGGAATTCACACCGCTGCGCTTGATATTTTGAGTTTTGCCCCGGACTACGATAAAAACCGAATTCCAACGCTGAATAATGTCAGTGAGGCGACCATAGAAACAACCGGTTGAGACGACAATCTCTGAATCACTTATGCAAATTTTTTTTCTCTAAAATTCATTATTCAATTTATTCCACAAGTCCTGCCATTTTCTCAAGTTTTTACATGATTTTGTACAAACTTAATTAATCTCTAATGATTTGAGCTCAAGTTATGCGTAAAATTGGATAACTTAAATACTAACTTAAGCTTAAGACGCTACTTTGTATTACTTGGGAAAATATGTTTCCGTCAAGATTCTTGCTACAAATACAATTTGTCTACGTCTATTGTCTACGTCAAACAGCATCTCTACTCAAAGCTTTTCTAAATCTAATTCTTAAATCACACCATCTCACTTTTTGTATTCTAGATTTTCACTTTTATGGCAGATGAAACCGACGACTTGTATTTCTATGGTTTTGAAATTTTAGGCAGACGAATCTCATTGCCCAAATAATCGGTTGTAAAATTCTAATACGGTTGCTTTATTCCGAACCCTGCGCCAAATCCCTTGAGATTTCAACTGCCCACTTTCACTGTCCACCTCCACTGCCTCTTTCACCGCCCCCACAATATTCGCACTTGTTAAAATAACTTCTGCAAAAGAAAAGTGCAACGCATGTAGTTATTGAAACGATATTTATCCAAAAAATGCAACACCTCAAAGCCCGTTTACTTTTGGTTACTAATACTTCCAGCAATGAACGTCAATTTCATTTTCTCCCCGAAAAAGGCTATAGTTGAAGGTAGTAACAAGATTTTTAATAATTGATGGGTTGTTGTTTTAAGATGAGTAGAAAGAAATACTGGAAGATTAGAATTTGGAAAATTGTTGATGGATGTTAGAAAGATGGATTTGAAATTGCGAATTAGTGTTTACCCAAGGTTTGAAATGTGATATGCCGTCAGGGGTTAAACTCGTGTAACTTTCCAAGACAACGCAATTAGTACGCAAATTGTCAAGCCTTGAGTCACACTTTCAGAATCTACACAGGAAGCGATTCACGTACTGGAATGACAACGTACTTGCATTTAATCGAATTCAATTAAATCAAATCCATTTGAGAAAAACAGCGGTGGCATTTGGAAAGCCTATTTTTAGTATAAAGGAATTCATATAAACTCCGTTGCATCCATGAATGAGCAAAATCAGTTGATTGTGCCGGATATAAATTAGATTATTTTTCAAATTCATTTCATACCAAATGTACGCTGAAATTATTTATGCTAACACCAATTCGTTGCAGAGAAGTCTTGATTAGCAGCCTACTGAAATTGGGTCCCAATTATGGCAACCACCTTAAACACTGACATCGCCTCCTCATTTGAATTTAAGGCGCCTCCACTGAACTCGCCTCCTTACAATTTTTTACCCATGTCCTTAATTATTTCTGTCGCCTCCTAGATTAATAAATCTCCTTAACCATTCAACGAGGAAATGCTGCGGCAATTTAGGGCACTCTTCCCTCCGGGAAGGGTTTCGGCGGAATTGTTTACTTATAATCAACAATTTTAAAATTTTAATTTAAGAAATCTAATTTCTTTTTTTTAATATACGACCCAATTTTCAATTTATAATTTGCAATGTTCGTGAAGTGTCATTCCTAACTATTTATGTTTAAAATCTCGAAATAGTCAAATTTGTAAAATCTTGGTTCAAAATACAAAAGTTCATGCATTAATTACCTTGGATCAACTCACACACAAAGTCGAAGCTCGTATTAACACCTTAGTTGGCAGAAAAATCCAAGTATACGACGTATTCCCATTCTGCCAATCATCGGACACAAAGATAAGACCTGTGATAGTTTCCGACAAAATATTCTTTCGAATTCATGTTCAACACATCGAATTAGTTTAAGAAAAATACAAATTACAGGATCCGAATGAGTGCGATATACTAATAATAACAGTAATAGTTAGGTTGTGTAGAATGGCGTTCTTCAAAATGAATTCCTAACCTTTTTCATCCGACCAAAGCAACTGATATCAAGGGACGCGTCACGGAAGCCTAAATTTTAGGATCGGGAAAAATAAACTAGTTGTCGTTGGAAACTTGATGATGCGAGCCTTCTTCGAACTTGACGTGTCTCTATTTTGTTGTATAAGAGGGAACAAGATTAGAGTGAAGAATTATACTTAATTTAATATGTATTTAAAAACAAATGTTATTTACAGTGAATCAAATTGTTTAAATACAGTAGTTCCTTATAAACGAATAATTACGGTATCCCAACCTACTCGACTGTCTTTTTACCACTGAACAAATCAGGATTCAAATTCTAATCAGTACCACCTGAGCAACTCTCTGCAGCATTGATGCCCTAATTCCATGTGCACACCTCTCCTGGTGGTTCATCAAATACTTTCTTCTCAAAAATCGTGCCGCACAAAATTCGCACTTGAGCATTTCTTGACCAACGTGACTCTGTTGATGTTTTTCGAAATGGCCTTGGACCACATACGTTTTTTGACAGACGTCACACTTGAAAGTTTCTCGCTCTTCCAAATGACTTTTCGAGTGCATTGCGAGGTAATTTTTTTGTGCAAAGGTTTCCCGGCAAACTTTGCACTCGTATTGATTCCCTAATGAATGGAGCCGAACGTGTTTGGCCAGAGTGAAGGGCTGTGTAAACGTTTTTTTGCAGAGGTGACACGGAAACGTTTCATCCTTGGTGTGCGTCCGCTCGTGCGCCGTGATGTGATTTATGCATAAAAATTCTCGGTTGCAATATTGACACTGGAAGACTCGTTTGGGTCCATGGCGTCGGCGGCCGTGGGCGCGCAGGTGAGTCGATTGCGTGAACCCCTTGCCACAAATGTCACACGTGTAAGGTTTTTCGCTGGTATGAGTGCGAACGTGAGCTGCTAAACTTCCCGCATGTGAAAAATTTTTTCCGCAGAATGAACAGCTAAAACGGGTCTCGCGAGTGTGGACGCGCATGTGCGACACTAGTTGGGATTTATGTCGAAATTCCATTTTACATGGTCCACTTCCGCACTTGAATTCTTTTGAGAGTTGATGCACTTTTTCATGGTAATTTAGAAGATGTCGCTCTGCAAAGGGCTTGAGGCAGATTTCGCAGGTGAATGGTTTGCCACGTACCGTGTGCATTCGGATATGGTGGGTATCCCTGTGCCCCTTGTCAATAAACGCCTTTGGGCAAAATTCACATTTGAAGGGACGCTCAAGGGTGTGGTGACGACGGACATGGATGTTGATGGTTCCCATACTATGAGCTCGGTAGTCACAAAATTTGCATTTGTGCTTTTTCACTGCGGTGGGATCACTAATTTTAAGATGCATCTTCAATTCTTGCTTAGTTCCAAACTTTTTTGGGCAATGGGAACACGGAAATGGTTTTTCCTTGGTATGGACACGCCGAATGTGGTTATTGAGGTCCCTGAGGGTAGGAGCGGCGTGGGAACAAATTTTGCACATGTGGCTGCTCACCCCCGTGTGAATGACCCGATGCGCCTCGAGTTTTTTTGCCATTTTGAATTTCTTCCCGCAGTCGACACACTCGACCGCCCATCCTTCGGTGTGAAATGTTGTGATGTGATTTTTCAGAGTATAGTTGCAAACAAATGATTTGTCACACTCTGCACAAGTAAACGGCTTTATTCCGGAATGAGTCCTGACATGGTGCTTCAAATAACTCTTCTTTTTGAACACTTTTGAGCATAGGGTACACTGGAAAGGGCGTGCAGTTGAGTGAACTATGGCGTGACTTTTGAGTTCGTAGCTCGTTTTGAATACTTTGGAACAAAACTCACATCTGTGGTGTCCCATTTTGGGCCCAACTAAATCACACTAAATTCTCAACGTAAATCTTCAAAGTTCGACCTCTGCTGATTCTTCAGAATTCATTTGCCACTTAGCACTTTCTGCTCCGAAATGAACAAATTCAAACTTTGTTTCAAATGGTGGATTGTTTTTTTTGACTGAAGTTTGAAAAGGTTCTGCAGGGGAAGAGAGTGCGTTGTGACCTGCATACCCCAAACAATGCAGTTGGAAAGTTAATTTTGGAAGTGGGAAGAGAAAGGTTTTGATTCAAAGAAAACTCCTGTTGTTAGAATTCAGGGTTGTCGGACCAATAATGGGAATGGGAGCACAAATCTTGTCCCAGAATTACCAAAATAACCCGTTAGATTTGCTTCTCGTTCGTTGTGGACCCAACCCCTTTTCCATCCATTCATAAATAAAATAAGGTGTGGTGAATTCCTGTTTTTTTTTTGGAGATTTCAAACATTTCCTAGTCTTATAAACCGTTAATTATTAGAATTTGCAATTTTTTAAATATTGCTTTTGTAAACAACACAGCACACGTATAGTTTTACAAAAAAATCATTTTACACCATAAGCAACGTCATGAAAAAAATTTAGTGAAACCTCAAGAAAAAAAACTTTACTATGAAAAACTTTACGTCAGAAGAATTTATTAGTAAGCTTGGATGAATTAAGCAAAAACTGTTGCTGGAGAGAACCCATTCCAGTGTTCGATTTGTAGCGTCAGGTCTAGGGAACCGTCATGTTTGGTTTGGATCCCTGACCTTGTAAAAAACGTGGGTGTAGTTTCAAGGCGGAGAATAACTTTACTTGTCAGGAAATTCGGACATTCCGAATTATCCAACCTGCCCGCCGAAATAATATCAAAGGAGCTTTGAATTGTGCTTAATCGAATATACTCAAAAAAGAGTCGGTGGGACGGATTCTCTAAATAAATATTTCTGTTGCACCGTGTATTCTGCTGATCTTTCGTGTTTTCAAGGTTGATTGGCAGTCTTCATGAAAAGCAAAATAACAAAAATTGCATAGGTGTCATTCCGGCCCGTAATATATATCCTGCATTATTTATTCACAATTTGGCCCACTACTTAATTAGTTCGAAGTTTTAAATTATAAAATTAATTTGAGTCAAGAAAGTTAAAATTGAAATGTCACTGGTACAATGTACCATGGTCTACATATGCCACCATAGTGGAGGCATTATCATGTTTTGAATACAAAATTGTTGACTGTTTTTTGAATGCCAGTAATTTAATTGTGAAATTTTTGGCACTAGCAAAGCCTATGCCTTGAAGAAGTCGCTGAAGTTTCCGGCTTTCTCCAATTACCATTAACTCATCAATCAATTTAATCTTTTACTACCTCGTGGGATGCAATGTCCAAAAATTATGTAAACTCATGCTAACGTCAATCTGGAACTACAATTGCGATTTATCCAGTCCAGTCAATGGGTAAGACAAACGACAGCGTCGAAAACTCATTTTATTTGGCAAATTATTCCTTACAATCCGTTTTCAGAAGTCATTGACATTTGGTTGGTACACATTTAAATGAACTTGGTTTCTATCCACAACTCCTTTTAAGGGACTAAAAAGGCTGCTGTGGGCCAATTTTTCTCATCCCAAGAATGAGGAAAACTCTTCTCCTCCATGCCAAAACCATTGGTACCAAATTCACAAAATCAGACACGTTCAGCCCTACTTCTTTTTAACCCGCAGTTCGATTATTTTCAAAAATGATTGATGAATTGGTATGAAACTCCATGCAAAAGAAAAGGCGGGGAAAAAAAGTGATTGGTTTGGGGTATTACGGAGGATGCGTCTCTTTTCTTATCCACCTGAGATTATGAAATCCCCCTCAAATAATGACTACAACCACCTCCCCCTTGTGACACCAAAACCAACTAAAATGGGAATCAAATGCCCAGGTGGTGCATGGGGAATTAAGAAAAATTGTCATAACTCACCATCGGGGTCAACTATTGACCCGAGGAAAATATTTTTGGTTTCATAGAGAGATATTAGTCAATAAACTGAAAACTAATTGCTTCCAGCGATGGATTTCAGCGATTAGGAAGACAGAAGGTAGGTATGGTCGGTTCTCCCTTTTCCCATTGGAACGAGAGTAGTAGGAGAGGCTTATTCGCGCGTAAACCGCGAAACGAAACGAAAGTGAGTACTTTTGGGTTTGCTAGGCCACCTCCATCCACCTAAAGTGCCCCGCCCTTCGCGCTGAGCTGCGCAGCGAGAGGTATAGCCGACCCTTAAACTTGAAAATGGGACGCACAATCTTTTTTGGGCTTTGCACTTAGCGTGGAATTTACATTTCATTTCCTACGGGATTGTTCTCGTTGCTTTGGATTTTCGTGAATCCGCTCCGTCATTGCTTTTAGCCCCCTGAACGAATCCGAAGAAGATTATCGACTAATCCAGAGAGTATATTTGGCGAATATATAAATTATTTAGTTTTACTACGCTATCAAAACTTGGCAGTTTTTATAAGAATTTTAGAGAAATTATGAGTTTTAAAATAAATGCAAATTATGATCACACTGTGGAGAAGTTGTCTCACGGAAGGATTTTTGATAAAGGTAGCGGAAAACTAGAATAGGAGAATGACGAAACTCAAAAATTAAAAGGGCACAACTTTGGTATGTATTCACCCATGAATTATTTGACGTTCGTTTGGTGATGAACAAATTCCGTAAACTCACGAAAACAGCGGTGGGGCACATAAGTTGGCAAAACTGCTAACTACTTCGGAGAAAAAAAATTTGTTCTTGGTCAAATCGTCATTATGAGTGTCGCCATGCTCGTATCACAAATGCACTTCAACACTCAATCTAATTTCATTTTAATTGGACAATTCCAAGAACTCAAGACGTTGATTTGTGAGGAAGTAAACTCGACATGAAAATGTTTTTCTTAAGATGTGATTCACATATACATTTTAGCAAATCTCCGTATTATAGTTAGTTGCATTTTTAAGCCATCCCCTCGAACGCCTTGGTATGGGTCTGGGTTCTTAACTGAATTCGCAATGCATTTATAACGGTGGCTATTGAAGCCCTGGATTTTTTCGGGGGATGGCTAGAAAAATCCAACTAACATGCGCAACTGCAAAAGGAAAAATTTTGCGAAAGCATAATAAACTATTAAGGAAAAAAATTTTTAATTTGCCATATACTGGCATTAGGTAACGAGGGGATACTAAGGGGCTAAAAGTAGGGTCCCGTGCTGTTAGGAAAGAGATTGACTCGTGTTTTATTTCCCTAACTCTTAGCAAATCGACCCCAATTTACGAATTCTTTGTGCCGAAAGCACTGGAGACAGAAATAGGGTTTCTGATGGCAAAAGAACAGCCATCCCTTCTAGTTTCCAGAACTGATTTTTTTAAAATATCAAATGCAAAGTTTTTAAGAAAATGAGATTTTGAAAAGTTGGACTCTGAGACAGGACAAAAATCTTGGCATGACAACGAAAAAATGGATCGTAACAGTGTCTATCTTTTAATTTCATACGCAACTAATTTCTTGTTTGTTCTTTAGTATTTTCCATGTAGGCAAATAAGATTTCAACGTGCTTTTGTTATGTGACTGCCTGATTCTTGAAGGAATTGAGCAAGGAGACCATAATAATAGATTACGTCCTCATCATTGTTTGGACAGAGTTTTACTTCATCCTACAGCTGGAGTGTCGAGGCCTGCTAAGGAAGAGGAAAACCAACAACTCCTTAGTCGACTTTTGACCCCATTGGTCCTTTTCAGAGTTGTCCCCGTGAAAAGCACAAACTGTGTGATGATGATAATGAACTGTGATTTAATTCTTTGTGTTTTAAAACTTGTGATATGACGCGGATGGGAATTACAATTTTTAACAGTTTGCAGCTTGCATTTTTTTCATATAAATAACATGTAACTGCATCTTATATAATCTATAACTTATAATCAATTAATCACATTAGTCTCATTTCAAGCAGTTTGAACTGTGGATCCGTGATGTTCCGATGGTGATTAAATGGTATTAACAAATTTCAGCAGGATTTAAAGCGTAATGTGATAAGTTCTGCGCGTAAATAAGTATTATTATTTATTACAGTAGCAGCTGATATTGTTCAAATTTCATCACATTTCAATCTATTTTTCACTTGGAATCACACTGTGATGTGATTTTATGAAAAAAGCTTGTTGTTTTGACTCTGGTATTTTAGTTATCTCAAAAAAAATCCCAAGGGTAAACATCCCCTTCTTTCTTGGGATTTCCAGAAAGGCCAACAAGATTTTTATAGTTCAAAACTTCGTTCACTCCACATAACATCCGACAACCAATTTGTAACAATAGGATGGGGAAACTATTAATAGGGGCTGCAGCTATAATTTTTCTAATGCTGAGCAAGGGTGTTGTTAACTCCAGCGCTCTCTGGATGCGATCCCAAACTGTTGATAAAACTTTATTGCTGGATGTCCTCCGACCTGCTACAAAGCTCATCGCCCGAGAATTTTGTAAAGAAAGTAAAGTAAAATTCAGCATGAGTGAATCTGTGAGTAAACTTTAATGCACTAAAATCCGTGGTTCACAATTGATTTTTTTATAACACAAAAATCAAACCTTGTAATTCTACAGATAGACAAATCGGCGAGTTGCATCCAGAGGAACGTGATGCCAAGAATTCCTGGAATGAGTCGTGAATCCATTTTAAGAATGAACTCAACCATTTATCAGTTACGAAGGTTGGACTCCCCGCAAAAAATTCAACAATACAAGGTGGAACTGCAAGATATTTGTAAAGTGGTACCTGGACTCTACGATTGTTTTCAAGTTGGATTCGTCAAAGTATATGAAAGATGCTGGGGAATGGAGACAATTATTCTGGAGCTGTTTGGAATTTATTTGCACGGAATTTGTCCCAGTCTACATAGAATACAAGGTACGGCGGTGCACAGCATAAAAAAGAAGGTCGCCAAATTCTGACCTCAAATTCAGAGCGATAGTCTTGGAATTTATTTGGAACTTTAAGAAAATTTTTACTTATATAAGTTTTATACATCTTGACACTTTTTGGCTGAATGTAATACTGATTTCTAGCCATTCTGGAGACGAAATATTCATCTTGCTTCCCCACATATTCCAAAGTGGTAAAGGAATGTCGTGCTACCCTATGCGGGTAAGAATGAGCCTGGGGCTGTAACCAAAAGTTTATTTACAATCTCATAATTCTTGTCTAGATACACTTCCTGCATCAGAGAGATGTTCACTCCCTGCGGAATTGAAAACATGGAAACTGTTGTTGTAAAATTGGCAGAGAGGGTTGGAATTGATGCCGGATGTGTAAGTTTATGAAGAATATTTTACAAAAATTATGTCTAAGTTTGGTAATTTGGTTTTTTATTTCAAGGGACAACTTGACTGGATTCGTTCTTACTACCTGAGAGAGATACGTGGTCAGGAGGTAAGTTCACACCCTTCTAACTACTTTTCAGTAAAAATTAGGCTGTCTAAATCAAAAACGGATTTTAGCGTAGCTTTCGAAATGGCGGGAAGGGAAGAGTTTGGAAAGCTCTTTCCAAAGGTTTGAAAAGTGTCCCGATTTCTT
>JAQIWD010001644.1:0-11658 GCA_034694825.1 Anurida granaria | reverse complement strand
ACTGATACAAATGATAACATCAATAAACAATCAAATCAAAAATAAAATACAATCAAATTTGGCAACGTCGAAGGAGCTTGCTCTATATTAAGCGAGGGTGTCTAAATTTAGACACGCTGAACAGTAACGATACGAACAGCAAAGATGGGGACTTTGTAGTTTGTTCACCTGTTCAACCTGATTAATTTGACACCTTGATCTCGAAGATCGAACCACTAGGAGCAGAGTTAGAAGCGATTTGAGTCACTGCCTTTCGGGTTCAGTCCATGTGAAGAAGAGACGAAGATAGGAATAAGAAAAATGGTGGCGTGGGTTTTTGGTATACCTCTCACTCTCATTGGTCGAGGAGAAATCCCGCGAAATATGGTGAATAGAATTTAAGTAAATTCCAGAATTAACTTAACATCTTGTATCAAGTATTTTGTCAAAAAGATGTGTATTACAGACAACTAAGTCCCTTGGATACCAATCCACAATTAAATTCTAAAATAACTGAAACTTCGGAAAACTCAGGGCGGGTACATTTCAAAGACACTCCCAGTTTCTTTGAGCTGTAAATGCCCTGGGAAAACTCAGGGCATTTACAGCTCAAAAATCACGGGACCTCTAACATACGGGAGCTAACCTAACATAAACTGGGAGTGTCTTTGAAATGTACCCGCCCTTGGAAAACTCAGAATTATTTCAATGGAAACGAGCAAGGGTCACCAAGGTGCCTTGACGATTTAATTTTCAAATTCCTAGAACATCCAAGCACTTTGATTTTTTTTTGTTTACCACCTTGGGGGTTCACGCTCTTCCAAATAAAACAATCCTGGGAAAACTGATGTATTTTTGTAGGACAATAAGATATAAAATCAAAGTTTTGATTGAAAATTGCGATGTTTATTAATATAAAAAGCAAAAATAAATAGCAGTTAATATGGAGCTGACAATTCTCAATGAGTAAGGGCATTTTCTTTCTCTACAATTTCTTCCTAGACCGTTCGCTTTCTCGATGTACCGAGCGGCCAAAAATTTCGGACCATGAAACCGAGATGTGATGGCTATTGTGTTTGTGATCGATCATTCAGTCCTTACGAAATGCATTGGATAATTTATAACATTTAAATACCATCATATTATAATACGCGTATGTGTTAATTATAGTTTGGCTTCTTCGAAACCTTTGTAACAAAATTCAATCAGGTTTGGAATTCAATAATGCACACAACGAATTAGCTAATTGAGTTACCGCTTTGACTTATATTATTATTAAAAATATTATTATCAGTCAACAATAATTCGGTTTTTCATCAATTGCCGTGATGTGTGTGTGTGTGTGTGGGGGGGGGGGAGGGGGGAAGGGTTTGGTGAAGTGTCAAATTGCCATGAAGTGTGAGATGTCAAATATCGTTAGGTGTCAAATGCAGAGTTGTACCTCGCGTGGGGTGTCCCACCTATGCCACTATCGGCGGAAAGGCTCCTAATTTTTTCAAAAGTCCGTCCTATTCAAATAGCGGTAACGTAATTCGCTGTCGCAGGGGCATCTTTTTTAAAATCAAAACATGGTTTCATGCTCAGATTATAGTTCCGTTTGAGAAAAAGTTGCCCCAATTAATTGTTTGATTATTTCAAAATTTACGAATTCGAAACAACGATTTTCCAAGACGGGTAAAAAGCTAAACCTTGACCCGTAGGTTAGGTTGTGTCAGGAGTTTTCTGCTCGTGACACCACCTAACCTACGGGTCAAGGTTTAGTTTTACCCGCCTTGCGATTTTCGAAAATCGTGGTTTGCACCAAACTTTATATTCAATTCTCTATGGTCAGGTTAGGTTGGTGTAATTGTCTACCACACTGGGCATTTTTACTCGTTTCCCTGGATGTTTTAATTCGCAGCCATATTGATAGGGATCCCCCTATTAGGGGATGGCTAAAAAAACTTGATTATAAAACTGTTAATTGTGATTTATTTTATTCCATGTGGGAATGCCAAGGAACGGAAGGAGGGAAATTCAAGACATCATCCTCTTGCCCTGTCCCTTCTGATCATTCGGAACTAAACAGCTTGACAGCCACAGCAGTCAGTCTCTCTCGAACTTTGGACTTTTGACTACCCCTGAAATTGTGTAGAAAAATTCCGACAGAATTTTACCATGCCTGATCTCTTCTAATCTCAGATTAAAACTTGATCCATCTTGGTCCAGAATTAACAAAATTTCTAACGTTTCTCCGCTTAATCCATACTTGAAGCAATGAAAGCCAATGTCAAGTAATAATTCATACACTATCAGCAAGAGCAAAAAGAAAAACCGCCCATGCGGTTTTCTCTATATATTATCGCTTTTTTGTACATTCACAATAAATTTAGACGTGATAATACCATGTCATAAAAGTGTCATCAAATCCTACCAGTCGCTTGTCAATAATTATAATATTTTGCTGCGGATGCATCATGTCCCGCGTGTTGTTTAACCAATTTCCAATTTATGTTTATGAAGTAACTTGGAATGATGTAGTCATGTGATATTATCCAGACAAGTTAAATTCGAATCTGTTGCGAAAATGCACTCTTTATTTTTAGCACAATTTGTCCAATACCATACAAACCCGTTGAGTTTGATATTAAATATCAAGCTCAACGGGTTTCATTCCATCATTCCCTGATTTAATCAGGGAATGATGGTAAATAAGTAAATTATCCATTTCTTCAGCATCGTAAATTTACGACAAACATTGAAAAGTTACATATTAGTTAATTCGGACACATTTTTGCGGTTATAAAATAAAGAAAGTCTACTTCCACAATTTATCTTGTATAAATGTCATTTAGTTTCAACGTATTGAACATTTAGAGACTTTTGTTTGAAAAGAAGTTGAAGTGTTACTGGAGACACAAGTAAGCTGAGTCAATAAAGTTATCTCGTGTCTGAAATTTTATCAATTCTATTGTACTTGAAAAACAAGACCATAAATCTTGAATTTCCATGGATGCTGCCTTTCCCATACCCAACACATTTCCTAATGGATCGTTAAACATATCGAGACAATTTTAGACAAGGGCAATTCGAGGGTGCATTTACTGCAGTTGGACAATGTGTTGAGGGGTTGGAGTTCAAGGGTCGAAATGAAGTTCCATTGTGTCGTGTTGAGCAATTTCTCATGCCTACAGATAAGAATGGAAAGTGATAAATATGTTTCACATAGAAGGGATCTATTTTAACAAGATTAAACCAAAACTTAAGCCACAGCAATAAATTAGGGATTCTGGAAGTTTTCCAACTTCACTCTTAAAGTTTCCACTGCCGAGACGCCACAGTTCCCATATTCGTCAAAAAGTCAAGAATTTAGTGACAATGGCAATTGACTGGGCTGCCGTTAGTGCCGCTGTTGGCGAGATCCGACCCAAGATCCGTGAATCTCTTGACTTTGTTGCAGAGGAAGCGGTTGCGGCTGATGAGAAGGTTGGAACTGAAATTGCGGAGCATGTCGCTGCGTCGGTGCCACAAGCTTTGGAAATCCTTGGTGAGTTGCTCAAGGAAATTGAAGGGAAAACGCTGACAGTGGAAAAAGCCAAAGCCTACGTAGAGAAGTTGCAAGCGCAGCGATTGAAGAATCGAGAGATGTTAAAACCAACAATTGCCAAACTACCAGCTGCAGTGGGAGAGAAGATTCGAGCAAGAATGGACGAAAGCTCGGCCTTTGTTACGAAGGTTGCTGAACGTGTCTACGGACTCCTTCAATAAAATTCTTAACTTTGGATCAAAGATATTTGTCCATAAAAATGTTAAAACTCTCCTAAAAATGAATTAAATAACTTTGATGCCATTGCTGGTAATTCATCAACACTTCTTCAATTTTATTTCATTTCTACTGACTAATGAAAAATAAATATTTCCCAAAAACTGTTTCTTTTCAAAAGAGGTAAATAATTCATGATCTCGCAGCATAAAATGTATCCAACTTTAAATTTTTATAAGTGTTGTAATTAATGGGGCATCCACAACTGGATTCGGAAAGATTTTAGGTTCGGTGCAGTAGCAGTTGGACTGGGGTGAATTGATTTAGGATCAAAGTCCTAGGATTGTCACCAATATTCATAAGAAATGTCGCCCATTTTTAATTGCATTGCACTGTTCGTAGTTGTGGAAAAATGAACTAAATCAGTTTGATCCGGATTTCCAAGAAACCAAAAAGTAATTTCATTGCAAAAGCTCAGGCATCTACGGTCGATTTCAATAAAAGCACTTTCAATTTATTATCAGTAAGATAATATTCTATATATAAACTGTATTGCATTAACTTGATTAAATCTCAAAGCAACCCGAACGAGAACTTGAAAAGTGAAGATAAATTCTGATTAAGCAACTGGTCCAATATCACCGCTACACTTTATTATTCGGCCTAGTATCCACCCCGAGATGTTTCCAATCCAAATAAACTCGTGTCCAAGGTGCTGAATTCAAGTCAGAGATCTTGCCATTCAAGTTCAATATTCAAACAGGATGAAAAGCATACGCTCTCGTTTCCGTTTAAATGGGATTAAACGAACTCCGAATAACTCAGCACCGTTCCTCCAGCCAACCTCAGTCAATGCAACTACCGACCAGGGAAAATAACCCGAGAAAAAATTTGCCGTTAGAGGGAAGGAAACATTTTTAAACTGATGAGATTTATCATGAAAGCACATTGCATAAATGATTGTGACCTTGATAACATTTTGATACATAAACTTTGAGCGTCATTTTATCTGCGCATGAGTATCCCGTGCATACGCATACAAAGAATTATGAACATAACAGAGCTAGAAGTGAGCTTTCTAATCCAAACGTTAAATATTTACGGTAATTGATTGTATAAAATTGTCTTGACTTTTTAGTATTGTTTCGTATCAGGTACTTTAATTCTCTTCACGTGTCTTTTGATGGACTACCCAAGTACTTCATTCCATGTAGTTGAAGGACATCGAAAATGTGTCTGTATTGCTCCTTTGTTTGGACCGCCCCAGCGCGGTCGTGTCGAATTTGCTTCACAATTTGAGGAATGTCAACTTTCCGCTCAGTCTCGAGTTGTCGCAGACCAATGTCACAGGCAACCAATGTCCCACTTCGTCCCGTACCCGGACTATTATATAAATACAAAATCAACAAATGACCAATGTGCTTGTAGAAGCAATTTTTCAAATTCTGTTGATTTTTACCTGCAGTGGACGAGTACTGGAGTTGATTCCCGTGTATACTTTCGAGATTTCATCAGAAAGTCCAGCGTTGACTGAGGACTGTCTGGAACCCCCTTTTCAGGCCATGTGTGATACCACAGATGAACCACGTCCCGGCGTAAGCTCCTGGCCATATCCTGGGGAAAATGTCAAATAAAACAAAATGAGATAACCAGGAATTGGTATTTGAAAAAGTAATTGATAATGCTTACCTTCAGTACGAGAAAAGATACTATACAGTTTTCCGAAATGTCACGCTTCTCGAGCGTCACTTGTAAATCCCCGTGGAGTTGGCTACATTCGATTGTCTCAGACCTCGGGTAGTACTCGGCGCATTTTGGCTGAAAAATGTTATAAAGGTCATAAATAGATCGGTCAAATTTAATGGCATAATTAAAAGTTTTACATACAATTCCAGCTTCTGAGAAATCAGTGAGCATAATCACGACCCTAACTTGTTGTTCCCAAATCATCCGCCAGAAATCTACGACAGTCTCTTCCAACGGTCCCTGAGTGATAATGTACGCTTTGTTGGTTCCATTTACCCCCTGGTGGTGTAAATCAAATAAAAATTAACCTCAGCACAAATGCAAAAGTAAAGTTCTCATAAAGCCGATGTAGCCACCTGAATAAAGTTTGCATTGATGTAGTCTGAATTCGGCTGCTCGTCTTGGAAGGTTAAAAGTACGCGGGTATCAGGCATGGGTATCACATTTGCAAATCGGTTCTTGGACTCTGCTCCAGATGGAATGTCATCCAACGTGGGGAGGACGCTTGGGATTCGGGAGAATTCGTCATAGATGGCACCCACTTCTTTTACCGCCGTTGAGAGGCCTTGGACGTCAAGGACCCTGGTAGGAGCATTCTGGAATACAAAATAATATTTAACTGTAATAATTGGCAGCATTAACTACGGATTAGAGAGGACTTACGGGGTCGTCAAACCCAGCATTCGTGTAAGATCGCTTCGAAGCCCGATTTCTTTGTTTTCTTCTAAAACTGTTAAAGACGGAGATGTTATCGAGACTGTAATCATCCAGCGTTACAGGGGTACATCGTTTTGCAAAATTGTTTTGACTCTGTCGATGACGCATAACCAACTGCAGAAAATAAAAGTTGGACAATCATGATATTATTTTGATGGGAATTGGGATAATTTGGTCACAGCTCATTAATTTACAATTGTGATCAGGCACATGCACACAAAAACTTTCAGTTACTCCGTTCCAAGTCATTTGCGATAATTCGAGTTCACGGTTTTGCCGGTTAAATGGTGAATGTTTTCAGTAAATACTTACAAGAAGGACACCAAGGAGGAGGAGGCAAAATGCTGCAACTGAAGCGACTGTGATGGCTGCGATGACGCCTGCGTTCTCATCCTGTGGATCCTCATCACCGATTCCATCAGTTGAAATTATCATCTCTACTTTTTTGATCTGCCATAAAAGCAAGGTTGAATTTTAAGGAAATAACTTTGAATTTTGAACCATGCTTTGTGGGATTTTAATTGAGGTTCAATCTTACCCGATTTAGAAGGAGCAAATCGTGAATTTTGGTAAGATTCCACAAGTCGATAAACGACTCTGTCAGAATCTGATCGTAGGTGCCATTCTTGTCGATAAGGTAGACGTAGACTGGGTAGAGGGTAGAGGCATCCACGACTTCCGATTCCGTCGTCGTCCCGTCACGCCTAGTTTTATTTCCCTTTTCTCCGGAATCGTCTTCCTTGGCATCCCCGGTGGTCCAGGCACTGTTTGTTGCCGGCGAGCTATTTTGACTCTTGCGACCCGTCAGTTTTGTCGTGCCAGGGGTAAGCGACATGCAGTTTGGCTCATTGTAGAGCACAACTTGTTCCATGTTTACTTCCCTGTTAAGAACAACAAAAGGTTTGAAAATTGACGAGCAAAAGTCAAGCATATATAAAATCCCTGGTAAATTTCGATCGCGCCAAACATTTTCAATAAGAAATATTCACTCGGAATCATTTTCTTCAGTCAGTGAAGCAGAAAAGTGTCGCATCCCACAATTAGAAAACCACAAATCTTGGAACGAAACGCCCATTAAGTTTGGCCACAAAATATTTTGACGCTTCTCAAGGAAATCAAAACGGATTCAATTCCCAAAAGTGAATTGACAACACAGTTTCGCTTTCTCATTCTCGCGAGAATTGGGACGCATTCATGTCATGTTCTCACGCTTGTTGAAATCGATTGAATCCAAAATCAATAAGATTTACGCCTTGCAATTTTGTTAGAAAACGAGGATGAGAACTCACTTGTTGTTGTACTTGTAGACAAGCATTATGGTTTCCTTGAAGGCTTTGATACTTGGGCAGAATTGAACTGCAGGCATGTCAAGGAAGACTTGAATGTACGAAGCGACTGGAGGGTACTGGAGATGCTGCTTCTCAGCATCCGCCTCTTCTCCAGTTTTATTTTCCTCCTCACTTTCTCGACTTGTTGCAGTTTCTGGTGGGGTTGGTAGAGGCTCCACCGGCGGCGCATGCGGGGTTGTTCCTTCAGAAGGCTTCTTTGTGTCTTCAGGTGATGATGCAGCAGTAGGTTCTGGAGGCTTTTTCACTTCGTCTGCGGTCGTAGACGTTGGCGTTGTTACCCGGACATCGTTTCCAGGATCTGAAATCACCGGAGGATTTGGCGTAGCCGTCCCTGATTGGTTGTTGACAGTTGACGTTTTGAGTCCCAGGGTATCCCAATAGTAGAAAGTGGACGTGGTGGGTTGAATGAGATTCTTGTTTTTGTTTCTTCCCCCATGGTGATGTTGGTGGTCTTCATCAGTTTGATGATCATGATGGTCGTTTTCTTGTCCATGGAAATGGTGGTGATCATGATCTTCGTCTTCTTCTGGATAAGAAAAGGAGAATTCCGTGGAAGATGCGTAGGAGTAGGTAGTTGATGTATAATGAGGATTTTGGATGGTAGAATAAAAGATGCTTTTATATTCCTTGGAACTCATCGTCATCACTGGCGTCGGTGAAATAAAATCAGATGAAAACGGAGCATGTGGGAATGGTGGTGATGACAGTTGCGGTGCCTCGTGATCCTCTTCCCGTTTCATATCACTTTCGTTATGGGAGTTCAAATCGGAGGTTACCGATGATGTTGGGAAAAGCTGCAACCTTGCATTACTTTCCTCTTCTTTAACGATGGTGAACGATGGTGATGCTTCCGGAAGCACCGGCGTGGGAACCACAAAATAGTTGACGAATTTTTCATTCTGGACGTTTTCCACGTGCTCCGCCTTGGGCTCTTTTGGAAAAGACGCATTCACTTTTTGTGTCACCGTAACGGTGACTGTCGCCTGTGTGGTCCCTTTGGCCCTATCCACATGCTCATCCTCACCAATTTTGGGTTCGTCGTGCCCAAAGTAGTTGCGGTAGACGGGAGAAACAGTTTGTGGGAACTCATCTTCAGAGGCGTCAATTATGACCGTGGGAACCTCCGTCACCTTCATCACCTCGTCAGTCGGCGGTACTCGGAGCGTCGTCTCTTCTTCGTCCTGTTTCAATACCTCATCCCGCGCATTTTCCCAATTGGTGGGATACCCTGTCCCCCCGACTTCTCCCGAGTAGATCCGACTAGATGGGAATGTGGTTGGATGGGGAAGTGGGGATGAGTACTTGAATCGGTAAACTCCATCCGGGTCCAGAGTAAAATCTTCATCAGGCTCATCTGTTGGGGGAGGTGGATAAGGCCCCCGATGGACGTCCCCCCAGGTATGGGACGCTTCAACTTCCGGCGTCGCTGGCAGGGGGAGTGGACTACTGGAGACTACTGGAGGTTTTGGCGGAAGGGTCGGCATTCGGACTGCAGAAATTTTGACCCTCCTGTTGCGGGGGAACGACGGTGGGAATGTAGTTGTTGGGATTTCAGTCTCAACTGAAAATAAATTTGAGGTGGAAGTGGTTTGATTGGTGGGTACGTCTGGGGTCGGGTGGGAAGTACGGAGGCCGAAGACGACTTTCCTTCGCTGCGGCGGCTGGAGGGTGGAGGTACTTTGACTAGTGGTGGTGGTGGTTGTTGGATCTTCCGCGGTTTCCCCGGAAAGTGAGCCATCTTGGGTGGGTCTAATAAGTTTGGAAGGCCCTCGTTCAATCACAGCAGCGGTTGTTGAGTTACTTTTATTCCTTCGCTTGAGGATTCGATTGTAGTTTGCGGGATTATACGAAATCACAGGAGCGGTTGGTGGGCGAGGCTTCAGAACTGGTGGGACCAGGTTGTTATTCCCAGTCGCTGGAGTACTCCCACGAGATGATGACGATGAAGACGATTGGATCCGACTCCCAAAATGACGCCCCGTTTTGACAACGACAGACGAGGAGCTAGTGACGCTCGTAGTAGTTTCCAGGGACTCTGCCCCTTCCTGGTCATCACTGGTAAATCCCCCTGGGTGCCCAGTAGTGTCAAAGTTCAAGTCGAGGTCACTAGTGGTTGTTCCAGGAAGCGGATCCACTTCCTCTTCGGCGGGTGTTTGAAGTGTGGGGTACGTGACGGTAAAGGTCGACGTCTCATCGTCACTTTCCGCATGCTGGTCAAGACTACGCGGAAGTATTGGAGGGAGGAGACATAAAAATAGCCAATACGAGGTCAGGAGCCGTCCTACTGCAAAATAAAATATTTTATGAGGATTTAATTAATCCACGACAATAGAAACTATAGTTCATGCAGTCATGAAGGATTTTAATTATCTTCCGTAAACAATAGATTCTATGGGTAGAGTCATTATGATGGATAGAGCAATGGCTATGATATTCTGCTTTTCCAGGAAGATTTGTAGTCCACAGAATTAATTTGACTACCAAGTGCCATACATTTTATTTTAATTAAACTTATAATAATCATGTGCATAATTTTAAAAAGAGGAATGCCCAAGCTTAAGTGATTTTATTTTCTGTGTTTCAACAAATCGTGCAGAAAACTAACAAAACCTATTCGGATTAAATGAGCTCTCATTATCTCATTTATGTAATTTTGATTAACTGTTGAGTCTATAAATAATAGTTACGGTGACATTTAATGATGATGGAAACTGCATTAATTTTAAATCTCTACCCCCATTACAAAAAACTAACAGGATTTTTGGGGTAAGGAAATCATCAAGGAGGAACCAACGATCTAAAAAGTTCCGTTAGGCGTTTTGCTTAAACTAAAAGCCGTTTTAGAGGTGACGAAAAATACAAACTCTCGATTCCTATCAGCCAGTCGCAATTGCATTCGGAATTGCAATCCGTAGAGATGTCATAAGGGTAATTTTGGAATTAGCATGACAAAAGAGTCGCGTTGCTCCAAAAATGACGCTTTTAGTATCCTCCCCTTGTATCTTTGACCCCCAGTAGGAAATAGCCTATAAATTAAGTTCTAAAAATACCCCACGGCGACTGACCCACATTGGTTTCCACTTGGATTTAGGACTTGCATGGGGTGTTTCCGTAGACTCTTTCATGGTATCGAAGTGAAAGTTTAAAAATCATGCAAAATTCATTAGGAAGGAAGGACACTCACCTGAGTAAAAATTCCTCTTCATCTTCTTGTCTGCGGCTGTTGATGATGATAATTGTGATGCTCAGAATTCCAAACGCATTTCATCTTCCGCCCTCCACCACACACACACTACTAAACTAACAATTTAAAAAAGAGAGATGTGCCTCCTGTAACTTTCACTTGAAGTTTTAACGAGTTAACAGTAGTGAAATCATCTTCACTTGAATTCCACAGAGGCCAGAAATCACAATTAAATAATTATTACAGGGTGAACGGGCTAGGAGAGGGTTGACAGCATAACTTGTTGAAGTTTGACACTTTCGTAACTTTTGCGTTCTTGACTCGTTGTTGTTCCGAGCGGTGACACGTAACTGTTGCGGTTCCCAATTGCAATTTCGAATCAAGTTTGTACATCAGTCTGGGCCTGGTTGTATAAACACGGAAATGTAGAAACTTATTAGGCAACTTGTGTGGTGGTAAACAGAACGGAATGTTTAGTCTTCGTCAGCCAGGGAGCACAGAGTTCAAGCCCAACTCAAACCAATTTTGGGCAGAGACTGAGGGATGATGATGATGCGATGGAATCCTATTGTTTTAGTCAGCAACAATACGACAACAATCAAGCGAGCCAGCCATAGGGTGGCTACGAAGGGGTTGATGGGTAGAAGCGGATGATGAGGCGACGCCGAATTCACAACGCGCAAAAAGTGGGCTGAAGATCAGTAGAATTTGCCAAAAGTTAAAACCCTCATGAATGGAAACTTTAAGCCGGAGGATGAGGCGATTCAACTTTTCGTAGAGATTTAAATCCTTGTACGCCCAAGTAACAGAATCCCCACAGCGTAAAATGATTCTGTGATGCGAAATTCACGGTGTAGTTAGGGGAGGTTATAAGAAACCTTGCAAGACTACAATGGACTCAAATTTCATCATCACTGGTTATAATCCACAAAAATGGGGAT